>PVJI01008277.1:0-71682 GCA_004026765.1 Micronycteris hirsuta | reverse complement strand
GCAAGGTCTCCTTTGAGAAATCAGCTGACAGTCTTATGGGGATTCCTTTGTAGGTAACTGTCTCCTTTCCTCTCGCTGCTCCCAGGATCCTTTCCTTATCTTTGACCTTGGGTAATGTAATTATGATGTGTCTTGGTGTGTTCCTCTTTGGGTCCAACTTCTTTGGGACTCTCTGAGCTTCCTGGACTTCCCGAAAGTCTATTTCCGTCGCCAGCTTCGGGAAATTCTCCATCATTATGTGTTCAAATATTTTTTCAATTCCTTGGATTTCTTCTTCTCCTTCTGGCAGCCCTATGATCCGTATGTTGGGACGTTTACAGATGTCTTGGAGGTTTCTGAGCCCCTCCTCCATTTTTTGGTTGGATGTTCATTCTTTTCTGGTTGGATGTTTTTTTCTTTCTGCTGGTCCACTCCGTTGATTTGAGTCCCAGTTTCCTTATCTCTATTGGTTCCCTGCAGAGCTCTCCTCATTTGTTCAAGCAAGTTCGTTAATTTTTCGTCGAATTCTGAAAGCATCCTTATTACAAGGGATTTGAACTGTGCATCTGATAGGTTGGCTATCTCTTGGTCGGTTAGCTCTGGGGTTTTGATCTGTCCCTTTCTTTGGGCCATTTTTTTTTCCCTTGGTGATCCTGTTACTCTAAGGGGGGCAGAGTCTTGGGGATCCCCTGTGCAGGGAAGCTCCCAGTAGTTGTGCTCGGACGTAGCCTCTGGGGGCGGGACCTGAGCGCACAATGGCGCCTTCTCCGCTCTCCGCACCCACACCGCCTCCTGCAAGCAATTCGGGCCCATCTGCGCTGGCTCCGGGGGTCGCTCCGGGGTTGCTGGATGGGCTGCACAGCTCCAATCCCCCGCGGGTCTCCCCAGCGAACTTTCCAGTGAGGCCGGGAGTTCCTCCCGCCACCGGTTCCACGCCCACAGGCGCTCTCACTCTGCGCCGATGGGTTGCGCCCTGCTTTCTCTCCCAGTTTCTCTGCACACAAATGCAGACCTGCCGAGTCCACCGGTCTCTCGGTGGTTTCTCTGCACACGAATGCAGACCTGCCGAGTCCACCGGTCTCTCGGCCCTGCTGGGTCCGGATGAGCCGGGCGCAGACCGAGCTTCAGTCAGGCCCATCTGGGTGTGTTGCAGCCCCGCGGGGACCGCCCCTCCAACCGCGGACCTGCCGTCTGCTCACCTGCTCGCCGCTGGGTCGCTGAGCGCTCTCCCTTTGCTCTGCACCTTCTGGCTCACCAGACTAGATGAATGTATCTTCTTTAATTCCTTGGTTGTCGGACTTCCTCTCAATATGATTTTCTGTCAGATCTGGCTGTGTTTGGATGTGTAGATTTCTGATTTTTTTCCTTGTTTGGTTGTGCGAGGCGGTACGGTACATTCACCTATGCCGCCATCTTAGGAAGTCCATTTTTTATAGGCTGTTTTTAAAATGAGTTGTGTTATTTCTTTCTTTAACCAGTTTATTTCAACGTGGAGGCATAATTCATGAAGTTGGTAAGAAATTCAAGTAGTACAAAGGGTATACAGTAAAAAACCAGTTCTTCCATTTCTTTGTATCATCCAGGTTCATGGATGATTGAAAAACAAACTCCCTCGGGCATAAGGAAGAAAGAAAATGTACTGGCCAATTCAGTTGAACTATCCAGATGTAGAACTGTCCTCAGATACTGGTACACTCTGTGGACCAGAGAACGTCACCAGGACCTGGGTTTCTCCTTCTCCTGGCTCTTCTTTTCTCTGTGTGTCTCCACCTTCAGATAGTCTGTCTACATCCTCTCAGGCTCAAATCTGGAGCAAGGAGAAGTCTTTCTTCCATAGTTCAAATGGTCTTGAAATTGAGTTTCATGGGCAGCAGGTAACTGGCCTGACTTGAGTTATGTGCTCGCCCCTGAATGCTAAACCTTTTTGCCGTGGGGATGTGGTGTGTCAGCTGGCCTGGCCTGGGCCATGTGCCCTGTCTTCCCTCCCCCCATTAGATAAAATGACTAATAATGGGGGAGAGATGTAATATATGTTCAATAGCCAACATACAGATACCATCCCCCATGCCCCTGTGTCATTTAGAAACCAGCCCAAACTTAGTGGCTTATGTCAACACCAATCAATTATTTCTTACGATTCTGAGTTGGCTGGGCTCAGCTGGGTGGTACTTCTGGTCTTGCCTGGGGTCACTCATGAGGCTATGGACATCTGGCAGCTCGCTGAGGCTGGAGAGTGGAAGAGGGTCTCATTTTTAGGTCTGGGGCCTTGGTGCCTGCAGTTGTCTGGGCCTCTGTAGTCTAGCACAGCCTTCCTTGCAGGACTGTGGAAGAGTTCCAAGAAGGTGCAGGTGGAAATCGCAAGGTCTCAGGAGGCCTAGACCCTGGACCTGACCCAGAATCACTTGTGTCACATTTGATTGGCCAAAGCAAGTGACAAGGGCCACCAGGTTCAGTGGGTGGAGAAATGCTCTACAGTTTTTGGTGGGAGGAGCCTGCAAAATATTTTGGCTCTGCTATAGCACCTGCCACCTCCCCTGTGAGGTGATGGCTGTTGACAGTCTATCCTTCCAGAATCCGTATTCCTTTTTCTGTGGCCACTGCCAGCAGTCACTGGTCCCCTACAGGGCCTCTCCCTTGTCTTTTCTCCATCCTGCCTCTCAGCTTCCCTTGGGGCCTCAGCTCCCACCCACTGGCTTTCTGAGTTTCTGTTCAGTTTGCTAACTTAAACACCAAGGAAGAAACTGGAAGATCCAGTGAAGCTTAATTTGTTCTCAGTAAACAACAGAGAAGCCATACCTTTATGGGCCCAGGTAAGTCATAGGCGTTCTGGTCTCCCGAGAGGAAAGGGTTTGGGCTAAATTGTTCTCAGTTCCCAGGCTGTGTTGTTCTGGAAACAAGAGTTAGCCATTGGGCGCGGTGGCATCTGTGGCGACTGGTACTGTGACATTCCCGGAATCTTTCGGTCACACTCCCTTCTGAGAGCGGTGTGCCCAGGCTGCGGGATTGGATGGGGCCAGGAGAACTACCACTTCTTATGCTTCAGGGTCGCTTGGTTTTATTGACTCCACACGTGTGACTATAATTTTTTTTTAAGGATAAAAAAAATTTCTTTTTCAAATTCAGTCTTCGGTCTTCTTCTCTCTTTGCATGGGAGTTGGCCTCATTTTGTGACTGTTATTTATGAGTATAAAGAGCTTTGGCTGAGGGCAGAGCACTGGAAGAAAGCCCGTCCTGGTGTTTCTCAGGTGGGTGTGTGGGCAGAGCACAGGGACAGTGCCAAAGTGTAGTTCCTGTTCATTTCATTGCCCCCGTGACCATGGTGACAAGCCTGGAGGCTGTGGAGCTATAATCGTGGGCCCAGAAGCCTCCCTGGCTGCATTTCACAGGGTCTGGGGATCACCGGGTGCAGGACGGAGCTAGGGGTTTTCTTGGCCTCACTCCACTCCCCCTCCCTGTTTCCTCCCCTCCCTGCCAAAGGAATGGGACTTCCCGGAGGGTCCTTGTAATTGATACTTCTCTTTCTCTGGGAAGAGACGCCCCTTTCTAGGCAGTCAGAGAGGCCCAGAAGCAGAGTTCTGATCCTCTGCAGTAATAAAGAGAGTATTTGGGCTCAGACAGGGAGTCCTGAGTCCTTGGGTTGTATTTCTAGCTGAGCTGCCTCCAATCCCTGTGATTTAGTCGCAAGTCCTGTTACCTGCCCCTCCAGGCATCTCCTCGCTCCGCCAAGACTGAAATCCTTCCCCCTTTTACCTCGTGCAAATAGTGGGAGGAAAAATCCAGCTCTGGCTGTTTAATGCTTCTGTGCCCTCCGGAGCAGAGAATAAAATACCAGGGAGGCAAACCTTTAATAGCTTGCTAGTGGAAGCTGATCTTTGCTGTCAGGGTATCCTGACTTTTCATCCCACATTTAGCTTGGGATCGTGAACTGTTTCCCTAGACTGGCCAGGCAGCTCACGGAGTAGAGCCCTTAGACCCCTCGGACACTCAGTTCCAGGAGATTCGTGCATTTGGCAAGCAAGTGATGGGAAGCCTTCGCACTTACCTGTGCACAGATTTTTTTCTTTTTCTGTAGCGTTTCTTTGGCAACCTCTCTTAGCTTCTGAAGCTCTGGTCTTCTTGTGAAGAAATTAACCACGACAGCCCTGGGGCTAAGTGAGTTAGTTCTCCAGGAGGGTGGAAAAAAATTTATATTTGTGAAATGTACAAGCAAGGAGAAAACAGATTAGTATGGTATTTAAGACAGGAGGAAGGGGTGCAGAGTGATTGCCTGGGTATAGACTTTTAAATAGATTACTGATTTGAATTTGCAGAACATGTCGCAATTATGCATGAAGTCCATGGGGTGGGGGTGTCCTTAAACTGACTGCAGGGAATACTTGCATCTTATGGGCTCATGAACCCCAAATATTATTATGCGACATTGGTTTATTGCTTTATATTTTCCAAAGCACTCTCCCATCCATTACCTCATCTGACCCCCATACTCATCCTGTAGCTGGAGCTTTTATTATTTGCATATAATAGACGAAGGTTGTGCTGCCCTCCATGCTGGACTCCTGTGTGGGACCTGGCCGTGGGACATAGGGCAGCAGGAAAACGAAGGGAGCTCCCAGTGGTCCTCTTGCACCCTTCCCCCACCCCAGGTTGCCAGGCATTGTTTTAGACACTGGGGATAAAACACTAAATAGCAAACAAAAATTCCTGCCCTCTTGGGGCTGCCATTCTAACAGAGAAAGTCACATGATAAACTCTACAAGAAAACATAGTGTGTCAGACGGATGGTAAGTAAGATGGAAACCCACAAAGGAATGGAGGAGGATAGCAAGAGTCCTGGTGGGGGTGGCACTTAGGAGTATTGCAATCTCAGAAAGGGTAAATCAGTACAGATGCTAAGAAAGTATTCCTGATGTGTGGGAGGCTCACAAAAATTTTTTTTCGTGTAGTGAACAAATAAACATGCTCAAATGGATGGGTGGATGGGTGGATGGATGAATGGAGCAGATGGATGGATGGATGGATATGGATTGATGATGGGTGGAAGGATGCATGGAAGGAAGAGGAGGGTGAGACCTACCCACTATAGATCTGTGCTTCCTTTGAGAGCCTAAATACTTTCATACTCCCCCACCCCATCTTGCGTGGGCCCTGGAGAGGGTAGCCTCTCCCTGCTGAAGAGAGCCAACATCCAACTGACTTGGAACAGGCATGCTCCTGGCACTGTGTAGCTTGAGTTGGGAGTAAGTTGTTGCCAACTGGTCAAGGGAGAGTTTGCCTTACCATGTATTTCACCTTGGCCTTCTTATCATGGATCTGGTTCCCAAAGCCTTAGGGGTTTGCCTGCTCTGTCTCTCTGGGAGCATGGTTCTTTCCAGAGCCTTGTCATTGAGAGTTTTCTTCTTAAGGAAGTTGAGTATCTCATTTTCCCTACCATAATCTAACTTGACAAGCATCTGTAGCTCTCTGTGCTTGTTCAATATGGCAGTTGTTTGGAGATTCGAATTGCTTGTTCACTTCTTCCTTCCCAGACTAGATGCATCTAGAAAGCAGGGACTATCTTGTTCATGGTCAAGTATCATTCCCTAGTACAGGGATTAGAACATGGTTGGCATGCAAAAATATTTTTAGTGTTGAATGAGCGTGGTGGGTGTGCATTGGAGGTTTTCTTGGGGTTGGCCGCTTTTAGGCTGCCCAGTTTCTCCAGATCTTCTGTGTGTACTGATTTATAGCCCTGGAGCACCAGAATGAAATCTCAAAAAATAGTCAGGGAGAAACCCCTCCCCACTGAGTCTAAGGAAATCGGTCTTTCTGGTTCTCCCAATGAAGGAAGAAACTAATTGAATGTAAACTCATTACATCTCTGAAGCACTTTGAAAATGTCCCCACGATTTAATTATGATGAACTTCCCAGGATGTGGTCATGCCAGGAAATGTCTCAAACCATCAGTGGTGTGGGGTGAGCCAAGGGCAGAGGGGCAGTGGGCGCCAGGGGGTGCAGCCCTGTGCTGGTGGGCATGTGCTCTGCTATTAATGATGGGCTCTGGAGCCACATTTCTTGGGTTTGATCCTGGTTTCTCAGCTGATTAGTCATTTGAGCTTGGGCTAGTTTCTTAGACTGTAAGCCTCAGCGTGTTCATTCTTTATAGGCTTGTGGTGCAGATGAATAAGTAGGTATATTTGAAGCACTTAGTATAGTGGTTGGCATTTAGTAAATGCCCAATACACCTTTATTATTATCCGACATCAAGGGAGAATGGGTGTAGGACACACGAGGAATTGGAGATTGGTGTGGGTCAGTGAACTTGGGTATTACGGTTTTAGATCTCTCTTCTTCATCTTCAGTTGACTATCTTTTCCTCACAGATACCTCCAGATCTTTCTTCTCAGCAGCACGACCTTCTATACTTTCTTGCTTATATGTAATTTAAAAAATGGGATCATACGGCACATCGTTTGTAAGAACATGTTCCTTCACTTAGTATGTGCTGACGTCTTTCTCATTCAGGTGGGCGCATGGCCCTTCGTCACACGCATTGACCGTGATGCTTGCTTTCGCCTGCATCGAGGTATAACTGAAGGACACTAAGCTGCACCTGTGACGGTGATATTTTTTACCGATGACTTATTGGACGTTTAAGTTGGGCTCAATTTTTTGAATCATTGTTTATTTTTATCAGGATAATAGATGCGCCCATCTAGAAAGAGCTAATGTTAATAAAAGGCTTATAAAGAAAATAAAAAGCAGTCCCCCCCACCCCCTCCACGCTCCCGTCTTCTTTTCTGGAAGTAATCATGTTTGTCTTTTTCTTGAAAAAATTTCCCCCACATTTCTGCAATTTCTTGATTTGGAAACCAGTGCCCCTCAGTTCTGGCAGCTGTTATTTTATGTTCCTTTAATAGTGTCCCCTGCTGGTCCTCTGTTCTCGTTATTGTTGACTCTTGGACTTCCTGGACTGAGCCTCTCATTTTCTTCCCTTTTCTCTTGTTGTTTTATAGTCTCTTTACTCTTTTGTTCTGCATGGTGGGAAATTTCATTGACTAACTCCATAAATAGAGCAAAGGTTTTTTTTTTTTTTTTAATTTTGTTTGGTTTTGTTTTCATGGTTTCAGTTTCTGAAAAGTCTTTCTTGTTCTCTGTGTTGTTTTTTTTCATCCAACATCCTGTGTTTTTCATAGATTTATTCCACACATTCATATTCCTCTCACATTAATACTACGTTTTCCCTTTATAAATATTCCCTCTTTAAGGGATACCTTAGAAGTGAGGAGTCCCAGCCTCACATCAGGTTCCCTAGCCCAACATTCCAGTGCCAGGAAGATAAGTCCCTATAACTTCTGGCTGCAAAAACCAGTGGGGATTGAGTTGGTAGAAGAAATTGCTGGAGTTCCAAGCAATTCCTCTTAAAGAACCTATGCACGGACTTACTCAGACTCACTCCCCCTGAGCTCCAGCACCAGGGTAGCAGCTTGAAAGGCACCAGTGGCATATGGGGAGGAACTGAAGTATGTGGCATCAAGGCAAGAGCTGGGGGACAGTTTTCTCTCAGACAGAAAGGCAGGCAGAGGCCATTGTCCCTTTTCTGAACCCTCCTGCCACAGAGCCAGCAGGAGGGTGCCATATCTGAAACTCCGTCAACCTTTCTAACACTGTTTGCCCCACCTGGGAGATCCCCTGAGACTCCATTGCACCCAATTTACAGGTTCACACAAGCTGTTATCAGTAACTTTTCCATATGAATGACTGGTTTTGGCTTGTGCATCACAACTTCCTAAATCCTCTCAAACAAGCAACAGCTGGCCTTAGTACCTCTTGCTAGGTGGCCCCAGGCCTGGCACTACAGCAGCCAGCTTAGATTCAAAGCTTGCCTTGCCTGGTAATCTCCAAGCCCAGCACAAGTTGCAGCCATCCCAGATTGCTTTATAGCTCATGCAGGATGGCCTGGGGCAAAACACAGGTGAGGGGCTGACTTTGGCCTGCACCACCCAGGAAACTCCAGAGCCTGCACACTCACAGACAGACTACATTGGAGTACCACCACCCTGCCCCTGCACAGCTGATCCTCCACAGACGGTGGAGATTGGTGGGCAGTGGTCACCGACAATCCTTACAGCTGAATGGCATCAGTAAATCCCTCCCATTGACCTGCCAGCAGCAGTCAAGTCTCAGTTACAGGAGGAAGTTGCACCTTGAGTACCCAGCTTGGGTGGTAGGGGAGGCAGGGCCATTGGACCCTAAAGGACACCTGCTACATTAGGCCATGCTACCAAGACACAGAGTCATAGCAGCTCTACCTAATACATAGAAACAAATACAGGGAGGCTGCCAAAGTGAGGAGACAAAGAAACATGGCCCAAATGAAAGAACAGATAAAAACTCCAGAAAAAGAGCTAAACAAAATGGAAAGAAATAATCTATCAGATGCAGAGGTCAAAAGAGGTTAACACTGGTTATAAGGATGCTCAAGGAACTTAATGAGCACCTCAGCAACATAAAAAAGATCCAGTCAGAAATGAAGGATATGCTAATTGAAATAAAGAACGATCTACAGGGAAACAGCAGGAGAGTGGGTGAATCCGAGAATCAAATCAATGATTTGGAACATAAAGAAGCAAAAAACAACTGATCAGACCACCAAGAAGAAAAAAGAATCCAAAAAACAAGGATAATGTAAGCAGCCTCAGGGACAACTTCAGGTGTTCCAACATTCGCAGGGACTTAACTTAAGAAAAAGAAGAAGATCAAAACTATGAACAACAGAATGGCAATAAATACATGTCTATCAACAATTAAATCTAAAAAGCAAGCTAAGCCAACAGAAGAAGAGAGAGAGAATCATGGATACAGAGAGCATTTTCATGGTGGGTGGGTCAGATGGGGCGGGTATGGGGAGTTGATGAAGAGGCGAGCGGATTTAGAAGTACAATAGGTGGTTACAGAATAGCCATGGGGACATAAAGTACAGTATAGGCAATAGAGTAGCCACAGAACCTACACGTGACCCATGGACATGAACGATGGGGATTGCCTGAGGGAGTGGGGGGTGCTGGGTGGAGGGGGTCAAAGGGTGAAAAATTGGGATAACTGTAATAGCATAATTAATAAAATTAATTAAAAAAATAAATATTCCCTCCCTGAGTTCCATGGGTTCCTTCTGAGATCCTTCATTTTTTCTGTTTGGTTATTTCCTCACATAATACTTGCTCTACTAATAGTAAGAAAATAGAGACCTATCACACACAAATGTAGCATCTAGCATTTACAGTCTTTAGGCCAGTTTTTGTGCTAAGCATTTTACATGCATTGTTGTGTTTAGTTCTTACAACAACTATAGGAGATAAGCGCCGCCTTGGAGACGGTCAGCAGGTCAAGAGCAGGGACGCAAGAGCCACCCTGGCTAGGACTGAATCTTGGCTCTGCCCCTTACTAATGGTATGACTTTGTTAATTACCTAACCACTCTGTGCCTCCGTTTCCCTGTATGTGAAGTAGGGACAAATGTGCCCGAGTCTTATTGTTTAGGAGGATTAAGAAAGTTCCTAGCACATGGTCCATCTTTATTTAAATATTGTTACCGTTATTAATTTCATGTCACTTATGAATGTCACTATATTATTATTTCTGTTTTCCATATGAAGAAATAGCCCTGGAGACATGCTGCTCTCACCCAGGGTCTCCCCGCTGGGAGCTTGAAGTGGTACAGCTCAGACTTGAATCGGGTAGTTAAATTTAAACTTCAGATATGTAACTATTTCTTTTTTAGTATAGCATGTCTAAAATAAAAATAACTACTGATTGTTCAACCTGAAACTCAAATTTAACTGTTTCTTGTATTTTTATTTGCTAGATCAGGCAAACCTAGGTGGGGGGCTTTTTCATGCTCCATCTAGTCCCTTGAGATTCACTAAGTCCCTAGTCCCATCACTCCCCTTCATCTCCCAAGGTCACTGCCACCATTCTGATGGGAGTCTCTTGCATCCCTCAGGTGAGTTAGGACAGAACACACTTTGACAAGCCATGTTTTCCTGAGTAGTGAGAATGAAATGCGATCCTGTCTGGAATAAGGGATGGCATTTTCCTTCTTCTTGACCATGGAGTTCCTGCCCTGAAGCCCCTCCCTTGAGCAGAGAGAGACACAAAGCCAATAGTTCGGTGGTTTGTTGCCTCCCTGGAGGGGGTTCAATGAAGCAGGGCAAACGGTTCTCCTACCTAGGTGTCTGAGTTTGTTCTCGGTGGGCTCACTCTTCTCCTCCTCCACAAATGTGAGCAGCCAGATCTGGGACAGACTGGATCAGCGTGAGTGGGTGGTGCTTGTTGGGTGGGGAGGGCTTGACCAGCTGGTGCAATTGTCTGTTAACTGGCCGAAGTCGAGAGGGTGCTGATGGATTGGTGGCTGGGTGCCACGGAGAGGTTGCTTTGGGCAATATCATGTTCTCACTCTTGGTGACCAGCTGGTGAAAATTTAATAAGGGTGCCCCTCCCCCTCCTTTTTAAAGTCTGCATGGAGTTGATGGTTTGGGCATCTAGCTAGTGTGAATCTCTTGAAAGGACTGAAGTAATTAGTATACTTGCCCCTCTCCATCATTCATATGGTGGGACTTTGGAAGAGGAGTGGTGGGCTCCAACAAAAAGTCTGAATGGTATTTGACCTTGGAGCACTGTGGTCTTATTTTAGGTGTAGCTCCCATCATTGCCACTGGGTGTGCCAGTCCAAGTGGGCATCTCACACACCAGAGTTGCTGAGTGAATATTCCTTGAGCTGAATTGCGCTTGGGATGGGAACTCAGACTTACAGCAGGACTGGATTTGATGGGTAACTGGTTTTTAGCCCTTTTCCTTGGTTTCGGCAGAGGAGATTAGAATTTGGTTGCTGGTCAGCATATTTGAAGCCTGTGTATGCCTTGGGTGATGGTCCTTTCTTTAAGGAGCTTAGGAGCTCACCAGCAAAGACCTGAGGTCACTGAGAAAGGATGCTAAGGTCCTTTTGGATAGGATTTCTATGCTTGTCTAATACCGCAGATACTTAGTGTTGAAGGATGGCCAGACTCTCAGCTCTGGGCTTTGGCCTTGTCAAGTACTGGACCGTTGTGTTGGATGACCCCTCCCCAGAGGGACCACTTTAGGGTGGACCTCAGAACCTCATTCCTTATATACTTTCCACAGTGCAAATGTGGCTCATCAGACCCTAGGGCAGCCTTCCTAGGCTTTTAAAAAAATGAATATAATTTACATGTACTCTTAGATCTTAAAGTGTCGCAGAGTGAATTGTGACAATTATGTACACCTGTATAACCACTGTCAAAATGAGATAGAGTACATTTCTGTCTCTATGTAATAGAAAGAGCTTCTATTACCTGAGCCAACGCTGCCCCTCCTCTGGGGTGACCGTTTTATGACTTCTGTCACCATAGATTATTTTTGCATATTCTTGTGCTTCAGTGGAATCATATGGTACACACACACACACACACACACACACACGGTGTTTTTTCACTCAGTGTAATGATTTTGAGATTCATCGACATTGTGATATCAGTAGTTTTTCCTTACTGCTAAAGAGTATTTCATTTTATAAATACACTACAGATTCTGCTGTTGATGGACACAACCCAAATGAATAAAGCCATTGTGTACATTCTTGGGTAGGTCTCGTGTGGACGTATGGTTTCATTTCTCCTGGGGCAACTGTCTAAGAGAGAAATTACTGGGTCATAGAGTAGATTTTTTTTTTTAAGCTCAGGTGCTCTTTCCTAGTTTGGAGAGTGCATGCAAACTTGGAGGCCAAGCCCCTGCCCCTCACTTTCCCTGGGTAGGCGTAGCTAACAGGAGTCAAGTTGTTAAGCAGATCTGCATCCATTGATAATGATGATTGAAGCTGAATGTAAATGATTATTATTTTGAGCTGCTAGGTTTAATTCCATAAAATTGCATGAAGCTGGTATATTATGAAGGCTGTTTGATAGCGCCCAAGTGAACTTGATTCGTGTTTGAGACATGACTAGTTCTTGACATGCCAAACTGGAAAGCTGGCCCATTGCTCAGTTCCTGTGGCCGTGCCTCAGGCTTTCTGACAGGTGACGCGATATTGAGTGGGCATGGCCGACCTTGTCCTGAAGGGTTGCGCGCATATTTCTTCCTTCTCTGCTGTCCCTCTGCCTCCATTCTGATCACGGCTTTCCCACCTCCCGGGTAGGTTATGTCACTAACCCAGCAGCCAGGCTGTTGGTTTCATATCTGGGAGAATCTGTCTCAGTAGGTTGTGGAGGGGCCATGGCTTCTGTATTTTAAAAACGCCAGGTGCTTCCGGTTGTGCAGCCAGCATTGCAAACGCCCCACCCATTGTCTGGAGTCCAAGCCGTTCCGCCAGCCTTCTCAATTAGACCCAGCCATCTCACGGTACCCCAGCACACACTTTGCTTTTCAGCCGGGTTGGTCGCCCTACATCATCAGCTTTGGCAGGTTTGCCCCCTAGACCGCTCACACTGGGGCTCCCCCCAGCCAGAAGGCCCCGCCTCGTTTTCCTTTCCAAACCACGTCCAACTTCCAAGTGCTCTCCACTGCGTTTTCTTTGATGTCCTATTTTGTCACGGTGTTGCCATCTCCTTACTTGGAATGACCACAGACTGACTTATCTGTTGGTTCTGATGCCTTCTCTGTTTATCTTATCAGACACCTTCTGTAGTCTCTTATGATAGCATGTAGCCAGGTCCTCAAAGGCAGGAGCCCGGTCAGCTTTTGTCTCTTTCTTCCTCCCTCTCTGCCCCTGGGATCCAGCATCATGTTGGTTGTGTAATAGTCACTAATTGGGTACTTATTAATTGACTTTTACAAATTAATTTTATATCTGATTGGAGACAGAGTTAGATGTATTACTTGGCTTCTGTAGTTTCAGAGTAATTATTGCCTTGATTTATATGGATTGCAAGTTTGTGCCTACTCCCTAATTATACAGTGGCCTTGAGGTTCAAGTCCATGTTCCATCGATGGAGGACCCACTCTAGCAGGCCTTGAGTTGGGTGCTGATGTTTTGAACTCTGTGTTCCCATCTTCTGTAGACTTTCAGGCACCTTCCCGATAGAGACATTGTCATTGAATAATGGATACTGATACTCAGTGCATTGTAAGTGATCGATGTGCAGTTATTTTTCTCTCCCTGTTTTATTAATGGGGGGCACTTATTTTGTGGCTTGGATTTCCTTCTAGTCTTAAGCTGTCATTACTATCATAAAAAAAATGCTTAACTGGCCCCATCATGCCTAGATATTCTGATGTGTTCCTTAAGGAACTCTTCACCAATTCATTTATATATTTCAGAGCCGAAATAGTCCCAAAATGAGCACTTAAGCAGAAATGAAAAGGTTTGCCTGCTGTAGGCTAGGGATTTAGCTGATTGTTTTTGATTATTCTGTGCTGGTACCTCTGACACAGAGGGAAAGTAATAGCATTATAAAGTATGGATCCCTGTGGTAGTTTGCATGATATTTTCAGAAAAAGGATCATATGAGTTTTGCTAGGTTTTATGAATTGCCGAAGGGAAATGGGGAATTTTCTCTCAGAGCTTGCAAATATCTGCTGATTTTTTTTTTTTTTTTAGATTTTATTTATTTTATTTTTAGAGAGAGGGGAAGGGAGGGAGAAAGAGAGGGAGAGAAACAGCAATGTATGGTTGCCTCTCACATGGCCCTCACTGGGGACCTGGCCTGCAACCCAGGCATGTGCCCTGACTGGGAATTGAACTGACAACCTTTCGGTTTGCAGGCTGGTAGTCAATCCGTTGAGCCACACCAGCCAGGGTTATCTGCTGATTTTAAATGTCTCCTCCAATCCCTTTCAGTTTTCTGGTGTTAAGACTGTGATTTAGGAGCTTTTAATAAAAACACACAGTTTCGTTGAGTGTCTTTATCAGGCAGAAACATTTCTGGAAATTGAGTTGTTGTAAATGGGAGCATTTCCCCCCCATTGGATTTTCACTGTGAAATCAAGATCTTCTATGATTAAAACATTGAAAAAATATATGATAAATTTACTTATAATATTTTACTTTTATGTATTTTCAAATGCTATTATCCGTTTCTTTAAAAGTTCCCCTCAAAGATCGGCACATATAGTTTAAAAAGTCAGGTTATTCTCCCTGGTCGATGACAGAAACCGGGAGTCTGCTGGCTTCCCCCACCTGACTCCTGCTTCTCAGGACAACCGTGAGCAGCTGCTTCAGCTGTTTCTTCAGACTTCTGTCTCCACATGTCTCAACTGTATGCCTACTGTGGCACTTCTTGACTTTTTCAGCTTTACACATATCTAATGAGTTTCTAGTGTGGTAGATGAGGGTCTGGTTCTTTTATCCCTGCTTGCATCCTGTCCTATGGATACGTTATATTTTTTAGGTTAGTTCAGTAGTCACAGCTTCATAAATGGAGCATTATTCAGCCACGAAAAGGAATGACATTCTGACACATGGTACAACACAAATCAACCTCGAAAGCATTGTGCTAAGTAAAATAACCCAGACAGAAAGGGGCGAATACTGTATAGTTTCATTGAAACACATGAGCTATCTAGAACAGGCAAATGCGTAGAGGTGGAGGGTAGACTAGAGGCTACCAGGAGCTGGGGAGAGGGGAGAATGGGGAGTTACTGCTTAATAGTTACCAGAACTTCTGTTTGGGATGGTGGGAAAGGTTTGGAAATAGCGGCGAGGGTTGCACGACACTCCGGAGGTGACGAGTGCCACCGAATTGTAGACTTCCGAACGGCACACTGTGTGTGAATAAGCTTTCTTCGGTGGTCTCATGGAGCTGACCCGATGAGACATTTTCATTTCTCTTGGGGAGTTTCTGAAGCCTAGCAGTGGCGCTAAGACTTCTGGGAGAATCTAGCCCAGAGCCGCTGACTGTGTGGATGACGGCTGGCAGGAGGGAAGTCACTTTTGCACGGATGTGTTCTTTCCCGTTACTTTTGTAATGCTCGGTTCTGTCACTCTGCATGTTATTTTGGAGATGGATGATGCAGATGTAGTTTTTGAAGACAAGGCATAATTAAGCCACTTTTAGAAACTCATTCAACATTTTACATGTCAGTGCTGGCTGTCATGTGGTTGTGATGGTAGTGGGTGTACTCCAGCCGGGAATATGCCACCGCACCTATAGGAGTGAATGACTGCGGATTCAGTTTGCTGAACACCAGAGAATCTTGTGTTGAGTTGACCTCACTGAAGTCTGGGCCTAGCTTCATTTCTCTCTTTTTTGCTCATCTTTGTCCCCTCATCGACGTGATTAGGGTCCCGCTTGCTCAGTTCCCTGAATTGGCCACTTGTTGGCTCTGTGACCTTGAGCCAAATTATCTTATGACTTTGAGATTCAATTTCTTTACCTACAAGTAGTAAGAGAAAACAGTGTCTACCACTTGGGGTTTTTGCGATGATAAAATAAAATATCAAATGGTGAAACTTGCTCCCTGGAAATAGTAGGTGATCGA
The DNA here is from genome assembly GCA_004026765.1 of Micronycteris hirsuta. NCBI lineage: Eukaryota > Metazoa > Chordata > Mammalia > Chiroptera > Phyllostomidae > Micronycteris > Micronycteris hirsuta. The sequence continues at coordinate 56,235 of PVJI01008277.1, read as the reverse complement.
TACATGTTAGTTCTCGTCTTCCTTTTTAGAGATTCATAAATCGATGAGACCAAGTTGACATCGACTCCCTGGTTTCATCAGATATTTCAGAGGCTGTCCCGTAGCACAGAGGAAAGACCTCGTTTGATGCTCGAGAGAGCAGGGCTGGAGCTAACACGTAAAAATGGAAGGACCGGGGAGAATGTAAGGAAGCCCTTTGTCTCATCCTGCAGTGGCTTACATGCAGCCACGTGGCCTGGAATTATTCAGTCAGAACAGGGTTTCTCAACAACATTATTGACTTTTGGGGCCAGGTAAGTCTTTGCTGTCAGGAGCTGTGCATTGTAGATGTTTACAAACGTCTCTGGCCCCTGGTCACTAGACGCCCCTGGTGTGACAACCAAAAATGTCTCTGGACATTGCCAGGTGTCCCCTGGAGGGCGAAGTTGCCCCTGGTTGAGAACCATTGAAACAGAGGCTAGATGGCAGCAAACCAGACACCGTTCTCCAAGGTCAACCCCATTCTACCCCAGGTTGAGTACTTGCAACCTTAGTTCCAGGAATTCTGATGGTGGTTTTTTGGTTTGGGATGGTACCCGCCATGGAGGATTCAAGGCCTAATATGTGAAATTGTACGGTTCAGTATGGCCCATAGAGAGCAATGAAGCCCCTACGTGGGAGGCCTTCTGGGGTTGGTTTGACAGTTTGTTGCTCGCTTCTTGCAGGTCATGTTAGCAGCCTCCTACTGGTCCCTGCTGGCCCCAGCGGTGGAGATGGCCACGTCCTCTGGGGGCTTTGGTGCCTTTGCCTTCTTCCCTGTGGCTGTTGGCTTCACCCTCGGAGCTGCGTTCGTCTACTTGGCCGACCTCGTGATGCCTCAGCTGGTGAGTGCCGCCCTTGACACGGGATGGACCCATTCGTGCCTCCGTTAAACAGCCAGTGATGTCGAAACAGGTCATTTAGGGCTTTTAAGTAGAGGAATTGAATTTGACATTTTTCCTAAAAGGAAATAAGCTCTTGGTAATATGACTAATCGTCCCCTTGGTTACATTTTGCGAAGTTCAGATTTTAAATGTCAGACTTCATTGTAAGTATCGAGTGCTGCTGACAACCCGCTGTGTGGCTCCGTGTGCGTGAATGGACCTAGGAACTGGGAGAAGTGAATGACCGTGATCATGGTCCTGACGCATAAGGAACTTAAGATGCCACCTGGGAGATGACGACACACCCAGTGATGGCATAAGACCATTGACAAAGCATCACATCAACAAGGGCTTGTTATAGGAGGATGAGTCGGGAGCCCGGGCAGCAGGGCTCTGGGTGGAACTCGCTTCTGCCGTCCACTGGGTGTGTCTCCCTTGGCTCCATTTCTCCTTCCTATAACCTGAGGATAACTCCCTTTAGTGGCTGCAAAGGCAAAATTAAAAAATCTGACAAGGTACCGGAGTAGGGCTGGTCGGTTGCGTTTGGGGAATGAACATGTGCAAAGAAGCGTGATAAGAAATGCAGCTGGAAGTCTGGGCTGTATCCCTAGAGAGAGAGAGAGTCAAGGCCAGGCTGTGGGATTATAACCGAAGGCCATTTGTGGCTGAAACGGGGTTGTCTGCATGCGCTGCCATCGGTAGAGAAGAATCAGTGTCAATAAGAACCCAGTGCAGGCACTGGCAGCCTATCAGACAGTGTGTCCCGACAAGTCCTAGAGGGAGCAAGGAGCCTCTGGGAGACCTCAGCTGGTGCTGGAATTCTCTGCTGTCCCAGAGAGGGAGGAGGCACAGGAGAGACCCTGTGCGGGACAACGGGGGTCAAAGGCTGTTTTTTTTTCTGTGGATCAGGGTGATTGAGGATCGGGTCAGGCTCACTGGACTCAGCTGGACAGGTACCCATGGAGGGAGGCTGACGTACTCATCCCTGCCTATCTGCCTTCTTTCTTGCCTGAAATGCCCAACTGGAGAAAGAGAGAAAAGAATTCCTGGAACTTGACCCTGGGGCTGACGAGAAACTGATTACTCGTGTGATAGAAGGACCGTTCTCGGGACCAGCCTGGATGCGATTGTGGGTTGGGGAGCCATGATATGGTCTTGCAGGAAAAACCGTACTGTCATTTTTCTTATTTTCATCAAAAGCTTGAATGGCTGTCAGATTCTGCCTCCTGGACCCTGGGCTTCCTTGCTGGCAAATATATCTGCGTGCTAATGGCTTTGAGCAGTCCTCGATGTGGGCTGCCGCGCTGTGCTTGCAAATCCCCCTGGGGAATGTGTGAACTTGCTCTTGGCAGGAAGATCTTGTGGGTCGTTGGCCTTACCTCGCAACCAGCAGGCGGGAGCTGGCTCAGCCGCCCTTCCAGCCCCTGCTGGGTCTCATTCTGCCTTCCCACCTGGGCCCCGCTGGGCTTCTAGGACAGCCTCTGGCAGAGCGCTCTTTGCAGTCACGAGGGGTCACCACTCACTGGTGCTGGGGGGCGTGCGGGGGGCAGGTGTATTTGATCAGCCTTCTGAATGTAGGGACTTTCTCTGGGCAGTGTAAACAGGCACTGGCCAATTTGTTCTGCCTTTCTCTTGAACCCTTTTGTTTCATGCTTGTTCTAATGCATGCTTTGAATATGAAGATGATCCCAGGGGAAAGTCTTGGGTAGACTGTAAAGAAAATTAGGAAAGGCTTGAGAATAAGAGAGAATGAAAGGGTCCGAAAGGGCGAAGTAACCATTAATGCCCAGAACCTCGCTAATTGGCAGAAAGATCATCCTGACAGTAAATCTCTGTTCTAGGCCGTTTGAAAAGAAATTAAGTCATGCTCTTGATATGAGAATGGGAATTTGTCTTAGAGGGTCTTATAAATAGATAAGAATTATTTATAATTGCACGGTCACTGAAGACAAATGTTGCCGTTGAGGAGGAGACCTCGCAGCCTGTCCGCCATCAGTCTGAGACAGAGTACGGGTGTCCCTTCAGGGCCGCGGCCTGGGTCTGTGGCGTGGTTGTCCAGCACTGACTGAGTGCCCATGGGGATGTAGTCTTCTGGGGGCTGGAATTTGGTTTCACAATGCCCACTGTTCTGAGAGTTTATGAGGCAGTGGCTTTGGAGGCCATGGGCAGTTCTGTGGGCAAATTCAGCTTGAGATCATTTCAGTTTCTGGTCCTTTCTGCCTTATGATAAAACCCCGCTGTTCAGCAGATGGCCCGCAGACAGGAAGAAATTGTGAGCGCAGAAGGCTTTGGCTGGAGCCCTGACGGAGGGGCCCCGGGATAAAGGAGGGACTGCCTGCAGTAAACCCCAGGGCCTCCTTTCTGTCCTCTGGGGCAGTGCGTGGAGCTGGACATGTGAGAGGAAGCGAGTCAGTCTCTGCGTTGCTCCCCTGGAGAAGTGAGCGGTGAGGAAGTCCAGTAGGGCAGAGGTGTGGCTGGAGGGATTCTGCAGCCTCGCCGGCCTGACTTGAGCCCTTGCCCTTGGCCGTTCTGGCAGCGGTTGCACTGCTGTACTGCCTGCCTACCCCAGAGCCGCTCGCCTTGGACGTCTTTATAGATTCGGGACCCAAAGGGCAGCAAGACTCTTGGGTTGGTGGGAAGGAAATGGTTAGCAAGGGACTCTGTTTTCTGACTCCCTGCTCCTCACTCAGCCTTGCAGATGTATTTGCCCCCGCTTTGGAGCCAAAGCAAAATACAGCTCATGAAAAGGGCCTTACTCATCACAGCCTGTTCGGTTGAGCCACTGTGGCTTTGTTAAATCGGATGCATCAAATGTCTTCCTGAACTGGGTACTGGTTTTTATTTATTTATCTGGGAACAGAGTAGAGAAGGCTCCTGCAGTGACAATTAGTGGGAAGTGAACTGCCTGGGATTTACCAATGGTGTCTTTATGAAAGGGGGAGGGGGCAGGGATGGGGGAGGGCGGGAGGGTGCAACCTGCTTGGCCTGGGCCTGGCAAGAGGCCAGGTGATGGGGGATGAGGCTTGGGCCAGCCTGAGCCCAGTGACCCTCCCTTAGGATGGCCCTAGGGAAAAACAGAAGGGACCTTAGACAGCTATTGATGTTGACATTTTGACATTTAGATGACAAATATGGCAGAGATATTGACATTTTTATGGTCTTTGTAGTTTTGCTCCTCTCTGAAGTTAAGGATGGCAGTAGGTGGGAAGCCTCCACCTTCAGTTTAAAGGAGAGGTTTTCAACTAGTGGGTAGAAGGGGTAGGGCCGGGAAGGGGGGTCAGGTGTGTGTCCCCAAGGGCTCTTATTCTTCTTCCTAGTCATATCAGTATTACGTCAATACAACATAGAAGTCTTATTATAAAATAAAAAAAATTGTGTGAAAATGCCTTCCTGGTATAGACAATGTCTTCCCAAAATTCATATGTTGAACCTCATCCCCCAGGTGACGGCATTAGGAGGTGGGCCTTCTGGAGGTGAGCAGTTCACGAGGGTGGAGTCCTTATGAATGGGGTTAGTGCCCTCTAAAGGAGCCCCCGAGAGCCCCCTTCCACCATGTGGGGACACAGTGAGAAGTCACCGGCTATGAACCAGGGAGGGAGCCGTCATCAGGCACCAAATCTGCCAGTTTTGATCTGGATCTGCAGAACCGTGAAAAGAAATTTCTGTTGTTTGGGCGCCATCCAGACTGTGGTAATTTGTTGTGACAGTCCTAATGGATTGAGACACTTTCCTGTGCCCGTTCTCTCCCCAGGCTAACCAGTCAGCCTTTGTCATCAGTTCACTGGGTGTCCTCCAGGTTTTTTTCTTTGGGAAAATGAATTATATGTGTTTTTTAGGTATTGAAATGTAAACACTTTCCCCATTTGCCTATATTGTTTGAGTGCACTTTAAAACAGCTCCATAGCAACAGAAGCCCTGCCTCAGGCAGCTCTGTCTTCTTTTTACTTACGGATGTGCGTGCGCACGTTTTACACAGTTGGAATCAGGCTGTGCCTTCTCCACTGTGTTATTTTTAAATTTGAAATGCTTCTTATCGGCAGTTATTTTAATGTCTATACAGCACCCAGCCATCTTAATGTCATTTGCCAGACAGTTTCCCCGTCATTGCGTCGTTAGAGTGCTCTGTGCTTTTCCATATGAATATATGTACATGCGGACACGTAATTGTTTTGCATTTTCCGCAGAACAAATGGTAACATACTGTCTGTGTTGTTGCTACGTGCTGTTTTCAGGGAGCAGGCTTTACATCCCGGCAGCCTGCTCCCTGGGAGATGTGTGCTCTTCACCCCCACCCCACTGTCTCTGGGGGTTTGACATCTTGAGGAGGCCGCCCCAGGCTGCAGGGGGTGGGACGGGCGTGGGTCCCTGTGACCCTGTCTCAGACTCTCCTGTGTGAGAGCCTGGTGGGTAGTCCTGCCCACACAGGCTCCAGGGGACTCCAGCCAGCAGTGGGGGTACTGCCTTCTCCTCAGTGCTCCCCTTAATTTATCTGTGTCCCCATCCTGTTCAGTTTCTCCTAGTTTCCTGCACGATGGCAAAGAAGATGCCTCTGCTGAAAAGTGAAATGAGTGGTACCTGTACGTTCTTTCAGCGTGCACCTAACTGTTGCTGGTGTTTTGCTGGTGTCGGTATGGGTGGGCTGGAGTTGCTAGGAGGGACCGCATCTTACAAGGAGGGAGGTGACAGATGTCACAGGAAGTGATTAATTCCCTCCCCAGAGAGGGGTTTGTATGTTTTTTTTTTTTTTTGAAGAAATTTTTATTTATTTTTAGAGAGAGGGGAAGGGAGGGAGACAGAGAGGGAGAGAAACAGCAATGTATGGTTGCATCTCACATGGCCCTCATGGGGACCTGGCCTGCAACCCAGGCATGTGCCCTGACCGGGAATCGAACCGGGACCCTCTGGTTCCCAGCCCGCGCTCATTCCACTGAGCTACACCAGCCAGGGTGGGTTTGTATGTTTTACTGAGAGAGAGAAAGAGAAAGAGAGACAGCAGAGTCTTTAGTATGAGCCTGATAACGTCAGACAAGCCCAAGTATCTGTAGTGGAAATTGGGCCTCTGCCTCGGTTTTAGTATTTCCCTCTTTCTTAGGCTTCTTTGAGGTTAGAGATACACAATTCTCCTTGCTCCTGTTAGATGCATCCTGGGGTTGACCTGTGTTGGCGTTTTGGCTGGCCTGGGTTGGCTCCAGAGCAATGGCAGTGGCTTCTCCAGTGCGGGCACACGACTGTGCTGTCAGAAGGGGCTGGGGCTGGGGCTGGGAACCAGGCCAGCGAGGGATGAGGTTTTGCAAATGGGCCTTTTGCTTAACTATCCATGCGTCTGTATTCATTTCCTAGGCCTGCCATAACGAAATACCACGGACCGTAGGGAGGGGGGAGTCTTCACTCTTCAACAACATCAAGGTATTTGCTCACAGTTCTGGAGGCTGGAAGTCTAAGATCAAGGTGCTGGCAGGTTTGGGTTCTTCCAAGGCCTCTGTCCTTGGCTTGCAGGTACATGGCTGTCTTCTCCGTGTCCTCACTTGGTCCTTCCTCTGTGCCGCTGCGTTCCTGGGGTCTCTCTGTGTGGCCAAATCTCTTCTTATAAGGACACCAGTCCGAGTGGCTCAGGGCCCACCCTAACAGCCCAGTTTTTAACTCAGTTACCTTTTTAAAGGCCCTGTCTCCAATACAGTCAGTCTGAGCTACAGGGGGTTAGGGCTTCAGCACACGAATTGAGGAGGGGAGGGCACAGTTCAGAGCCTGGATGGCATTGGAGGCCATCAGTTTAGGCCACAGGTGGCAAACACAAGGCCTGCAGGCTGAATCCGGCCCTCGACCTTGTTTTATCTGGCCCAGCACCTTGTTTCTACCGGGTGGCAGCACTGAGCTCCTTGCCCCTAGTTAAGGCGTAGTTACATTTACACAGTCCTAAAGTTACATTCGGCCCTTTGAAGGCAAGTGAGGCTGATGCGGCCCCCATTGAAAATGAGTTTGACACCCCTGGTTTAGGCACTGGGTGTTCGGAACAACAGCAAGGTGTAATTCTCCTGGCCCCTGACGGGGGTATGCATCCAGCAGCAAAGCTCACATACTGTCTTGACGCTGATTAAGCCTTTGTTTCCAATGGAACAAACCTGTGAGCTTGCCAGCAGCCGCAGCAGTGGCTGATGAGTCTAGGTGGGAATGTTTTGAAAAGCTTGTCCTTGCAAGGGATTCACTGACAAAGGAGAGCAAGTATCGGGTCTTTTGTGAAACAGGTCATTTCATCATACTGAGGAGCTCTTGGCACATTGATGTTGCAGCCCTTCACAATGTGGTGTTTGGAGAGAGTGTCATTCAGGCCCCCTCAGGTTCCAAGCACCCATTCCGAAGGTACAAAGCGAAGGCAGCCACAGTTGAGGTTGTACCTCTTGCCTTTTGATGCATTCTGCAGCCTCCTGCGATCTTTGTGATGGTGCTCAGGTGTCCTTTTTGGTCCCGTTGGCAGGCAGAGGAGTTAAAAGGGCGTTGAGGTAATCTAGCATGGTGTGCTTGCCGATCCTCGGAGAAACAGCAGGTTGAACCGTTCTGTGGATGCCTGCAGTTCACCTTTAGCTGCTGGGAATGCAGCCCGTGACTGCCTTCTTCTCCCTCCACATGTGCTCTTTGTTTTCTAGGGCAGGTGGTGAGTGCTGCTCTCCCCATTTGTATGCCTGTGTGTGTTAGGTGCGCACACGATCCCGGCTCATTGAGGCTGCAGCGAAAATATCGGTGGCTTCGCAGCCAGAGCATCCAAGGGTGCCCGCTCTCTGGTTTTTGTATGGCCAGGGTTCAGAACCCCGCCTCTCCTGGGGGTGTGGCTTCCTGCAGCACCCTCAGGGGGTCCGGCACGAACACACACACGTGCTCGCACACACTGCCACTCCAGTATAGGCTGGCTTGCTGAAGGGGACTCCCCAGGCACTGAATGGTTCCTGTTACTGTACTAAAGTGGCAGGGATTCTGAAAGGCAAACAGGCCTGGTTGGAACCTCCAGGCTTGGATTTCCTCCCCTTTTGGACCATAAAGTTGTGAGTGAATACTTGTCCCTTCTTGCCATCTGCTGAGCCAGGAAACATGTTTACGAGAAATATACAGAAGCCACTATGTAGACTGATTGAACCGGTGGATGGTTGGCAAAGTCGATTTACGAGGCCGGATTGCCGAAGGAATTGGATGTGCGTCTAGTCTTAATTCTTTCCTCCCCAGGGCGGTGGGACGTGTGTGTGTGTCTGGCTCACCCTAGCCGGGTGCCTCGTGCGTCACTGCCAGTAGAGCAGATGCTGCCCGTGCCTGTGGTGTCCACGTCCTCTCCAGTTATACTGGGGGTGGGGACAGTGTTGATGGCAGATTCCGGGGCTGGGGAATTGAAGTCCCAGGGGAGTTAGAGTTCTGGTAGCAGAGAAGAAAGAGACGTTTGGGGACAGATGTGGTCTGGCCAGTTCCTTAGAGAGGAGAGAGTTGGAATAAAGTCAGTGGGGACAAATGACAGAAGGCATATCAATGACAGTAGTACTGGCAGCTCCCTCTGCAGATGCTCTTTGCCACCCTGTCTGCAGTTCCTTTCGCTGTTCTGCATCTGAGGGCTGGTGGAGGGGAAGGGAATTTCCTCCCTGTATCTCAGAAACACACTGTATCTCCAAAATCATCCCCTTAGATTCTCCTTTTTCTGAAGACATGGGCGAGCAGTAGGAGGACTTACCTGACCTTGACCTGAGCACGACGGGGAATGTTGAATATAATGCAGAAGCCAACAGGTTGATGGCAGTGGTGAACAGATCAGGACACTCTTCCTTTGGCATTTGCTTGACTCTCTCCTTCTTACCCTGTGGGATGCGGTCTGTGTGTTCCTTCCCCAGAAAGCTTCCCCGACAGCCCCATGTCTTGGTTCCGCTTTGCACGTCCCCCATTTTGCCCTTCTTTCTGTGGTGCTGTCATTGCCTGTGGACCCAGTCACTGTGTCCTGAAGGCAGGAGAATGGGCAGGGACAGGTCTGCTCTGGTCTGCCATTACCTACTCACCGGCACAGTGCCTAGTGCATAGTAGGTGTTCAGGAGGGATTTGATGAATGAATGAATGCATGAATGAATGAGTGAATGAACAGATGCTGGGAAAATCAAATAAGATCATCTTTATGAAAACTCCTTACAGCTTCTAAACTGACAGTGCTTTACATATGGTGAGTTATTTTCTGGAAACAGATCCATCCCCTTCGCAGTTGACCACGTTTTTGGCACTACAAACAAGAGGCAGAGATAATTAAACACGCAGGCAGAAAATAGAAAAACTTAATCTGAAATTTGAATCTGTTATATGATTTTTCATGCTTTATTTACTTAATTATGTTTGCCTAAGAAGCTAAAGACTTACACCGTCACTTAGAACAAGCATTTTCCAAGCAAGGCAATCAGGAAGTGTGTTAGGAGGGAGGTGGGGTGGGGTGGGGTGGGAAGGAACAGGGAAGTTGCCTTTGGTGCTTTAGGAAGTGGTTGACACCTGAACTTCTCTCTGGAGGTTCCTATTCCGTGTGTCCAAGGCGAAGCCTGGGTGTCTAAACAAAACATCCCCAGGAAAGCTCTCTTGTTCAGCAGAGGTTGGTGACTGCCCTTCGAAGGCTACTCATAACTTGCTTTTATTCAGGTGCTGTTTTACGGATGATTCACTGCAATTCAGCGGCCTTCTTCTTTCCCTTGGTAGCCAAAGTCTTACTATTGCAAAAGACTCAGAAAAGAGAGAAAAGGAGGATTTCCTGCAGGTGATGAGGGGACAGTCTCAAGATGAGAAGGGGGAAAGGATCTGCTTCTATGGGTTGCAAACTTCAGAACACACCAGAATCCCCTGGAGACCTAAAGAATGTAGGGGCCTGGTCCCCACCCCGGACTTGACTGACAGGCTCTTGGGGTGAGGCCCAGGCACTTGCATTTTAAACTAGGTTCTGGGGGATTCTGGTGCTCACCACAGTGAGAGAATCACAGAAGAGTCCTGAAAGATGAATAGTAGTGCTGGAGGACCCTGGAAGTCTATATCTTTTTTTTAAAAAAAGATTTTATTTATTTATTTTTAGAGAGAGGGGAAGGGAGGGAGAAAGGGAGAGAAACATCAGTGTTTGGTTGCCTCTTGCTCACCTCCTACTGGGGACCTGACCCGCAACCCAAGCATGTGCCCTGACTGGGAATCAAACTGGTGACCCTTTGGTTCGCAGACTAGCACTCAATCCACTGAGCTACACCAGCCAGGGTGGAAAGCTCTGTCTGAAGGACCCATACCTCAGGGTGTTCTGAAGTGTGGATCAGTGTGTGTTCATCTCTTCCATTATCCTAGGGGCTCCAGGTTCATCTTGGCTTGTTTTCACTGTTACAGCTGCCTTTCTCCTTCTATTCTCCTGACAGCTTCATAAAAGCAATTGCCTGCTTTGTCTGACACCCTGACCCTGACTCTGCTCACTCCTCCCCATTTTGCTAGAAGCTGTTTGCATCTCGAGTTTCCGTATAGTGGAGTGAGTGGCTGTTGGAAGTCCCAGTGTAACTGAGATGCAGGGTCAGCTGCCTGGCACAATGAAAGCCAAACTTGAGAGACAGGTGCTGGTGCAAAGGAAAGAGGTTTATTCAGGTGCCAAACCTGGGAGAATGGTGGACTTTGATCTCAAAGACCATCTCCCATTCTTGTTCAAGCCTCTGGGTCTTGTAGGAATAAGGAGGGGAGAGCTTTTTTTCTTCTATCCAATTATCTTGTTAGCTTTTGGCATGCTTGGGCCTTGTCCATTTATCTTTCTAGATTTTGGCACGCTCGGTCCCTATCCATTCATCTCGCCAGCTTTTGGTGTGCTCAGTGTAAGGAGCTCCCCCTGCCACCATTTCGGCCAGTGTCGGGGATTCCCTGGTGCTCCCTCACTGTCTACAGTAACACCAGGACACTGGCCCACTGATGAGGCCCAGAGTTCCTCTAGTCATTGGCAGAAGTGGTTTAGGGCAAAACTTGTAGGTAGTGATCCTACGGCAGTGCCAGCTAATGCTAGGTGTATTTCCTGACAGTTTCGGTTCTGCATCACCACTGAGGGTTGAGGTGGATTTTTTTTATTATATAATAGCATGTGATGATATGCATATTATACACACACACACACACATATATATTTAAAAATTGATATTCTATAATGGCATTCTGTAATAATACATCATTATATATATTGTATCTTAATTCTTTCTAATAACCCCTATGCTGCCCATCCAAGTCTACATTTGGAGGTTGGTATAAATCTTTAGAAACAACATGTTACATGGAATATGCATGGGATTTGGATCAAATGACCCTGGATTCTTAGGAGTTTGGGGGCAATTTCTTAACCCGTCTGAACCTCAGTATCCCTATCTGTAAAATGGACGTGATCTTCCCTGAGAGGGTGGCTGTGAGCATGAACCCATTTCCAGTTTGTAGCTGCAGCGTTTACATTAGAATTGGAGGCCAGTCCTGTTTAGAAATAACTCCAAGAACAGTTTTTATATTTTATTTTCACATTGAAAACTAGTCAGATTTGCTTCAGCCTCAAAGAGCTTGTTTTTGTAAAATTAATGAACGCTGGCAGCGAGCTGCACTTTTTTTTTTTCTAAACAGGAAATGGGTTAACTAAAATAAAGCATATAGAGTACTTAACACATAGTCTGGCTGGCATACAGTGAGTGTTTAATAAAAATCACTTTCTTTAAATCAGGAAATTGGAAGCTGCTGGGGATAACTTTTCGATCATGTTTCTTATTTTCACAAGTTGTGGATTGAGGCTTAATAACCCTTTGCGCACATGTGCGCACGTGTCTACGTGTTTCATATGCTGCGATCCTCAAAGGTCTTGCCTCTGGGCTCTTGAGGGGGAGATGTCCCCTCGCGGGCTGTTTGGATATCCTGTAAGCAGGTGGCCCCTTTCTGTCTCCCTGTCCCATTGGGCCATTGTCTAGCATTGCCATTTCTCCTGTGGTATCTTTCAGAGGGATTTTTCCAAGTAACAGTGACCAACTGGCCACTCAGAGACCAAAATAACCTGACCAGGTGAGGTGGGTACCTTCAGTTATCTGGTGTCTTAACTTGAAATAACTAGATTTACCTCACTTACGCAACAGGTTGCTAGTAGGCTGTCCACCTGGTTTGACACCTAGGCTGTTACCATGAACTGAATTGTGCCCCCACCCCCATTTATATGTTGATGCCCCAGCCCCCAGTGTGATGGTACTTGGAGGTGAGGCCTTTGGGAGATAATTAGGTTTGGATGAGCTCATGAGGGTGGGGCCCTCAGGGTAGGATGAGTGCCCTTGTAAGAAGAGATGCCACATCCGTGTCTCTGGGTGAAACCCAAATGTGATCGTAAGTGTCCTTACGAAAAAGAGGCGGAGGGAGATTGGACACAGGGCAGGAGGCACTGTGAATATGGAGGCAGAGGTTGATGTGACGAGGCCCTGAATCAGGGAAGGCCAGGAGCCACCAGAAGGGGGGGGGGGCAAAGAACGGATTCTTTCCAGAACTTCCTGAGGAGCGTGGCACTGCGGAGGCCTTGATCTTAGCCCAGCGATTCTGATGTTGGACTTCTGGCCTCCAGGACTGTGAGAACAAATGTCTGTTGTTTCAAGCCACCAAGTTTGTGATAACTTGGTCCGCAGCCACCGGAAACTAGTGATTTGCATCTTTATTCCTCCCACCAGTCAGGCGAGCTGGCATTGCTCGGCGCCATGGAAGGGGTTTGGCAGCGAGAGTCCATTCCCTGACTCCGACCAGCTTACTGCTTTTGGTTAATGTCTTCCGCACATCGCAAAGCCAGAAGAGATCAGTGACTTTTGCATATATTCCCTTTCCTGTTCTTTGGTTTGGGGATCTACGTCAGACATGGTAAATGGCTAGCCTTTATTAAATCTGAGTGGCCGGTACAGGATTTTGATCTTGTTACTCTCTGTACTTTTCTATATCTCTGACCATTCTTTAAAGAAGGAGTCTTAAAAACTATAAATAAAATTGTCAATAATATAACTAAATGACATCAAATGAAGGAAAAAATTGCATCCAACCCTGAAACAGTGGACTTCGTGTTTTTATGTAATGGTTACCAAAATATCTCTTCCACATTTTGTAGTAATTGTCCCTGGCCTTGGATGGTCATGTAATTAAATGCTCTAAAATTTGGTATATAGGATATTTAAAAAAAAAAGAAAACATCTGTAAGATTGGGAGTGTGTGTGCGTATGTTGGGGGAGAGGCGGATTATCATGAAATCTCAGTATTAAAAGGAAATGCCTGAATGTATTCACGCCATTATACATGAAACCCTCCTGTTTTTTCTTACTGGTCATTTTTGTGGTGACTACTGTTTCATTTCTAATTTTCATAACTACTGATAATCAAGGTGTCTAAGTTTGTCAGTCTTTGGGTTTGCAACTAATGGTAAGAATTTTTCGTAGTAGTCATCAAAATACTATACTGATTTGTATTTCAACGTTCTGACTTTAACCCATGCAGGACACAAGAGTAGTGCATACAACGGATTCTTATTTTGTTTAATTAAGTTTGCAGCCTAATGCCTACTTCTTACTTGTGATATTATGCCTTTCATGTAGTGAAACAGATAAGCCATTTACAGCATCATCTGCCAATAGTCAGACAGTTCACGCACCATTGTCCATTTCTATGCTGTGCAATTTCAATGACTTCTCATCGTGAAAGAAAATTACTCTACTAGAGAAAGACAGAAGAAAATACAGGCGAGCCTCTTACAAGAATGTTCGTTTTATCCTAGATGACAGTAAGGTCCCAAACCATTAAGTTTTATGATGTCCATGTGTGAAGCCCGTCCCTGGAACAGCAGCATCCCAGGGCTCAAACACTGATGGGCAGATACTTTATGCCGTGGCCTCTGTTTAATTTTCAAGATGGGGACTGATTACTTTTCTCTTAGAATGCAAAACTCGACATCTTGAAACAGTGGAATCAGAAAACCTGTCTCCACTCTAAGTTTGGCTTGGTAAAACTCCAGGAGTGAAGCTGAATGACCGATTGTCACTGTAAGTTAACATGCTTCCCAAGTTCAGGGGTAATTTCTTAGAGCAGTGGCTGCCCTTTAAAAATTCCACTAAGAGGCAAAAAGGAAGACAGCGGCCGGGATTGTTTAAAGGTAATCTGTATCCTTAAGACACATCTTAGGGCGGTGTAAACAGAGCGATTTGACACAAATGGAGCACTTAGAGCCCCTGCCCTCGTCCTTGTCCTCGTCGAAGGCGTGACCGTTGCTCCAGGCGGTTTAAGAGGAACTTGTACTGCATGCTCCTGGTTATCACGGCAAAAATTATTTCATCGCAAATAAAAGGATTAAACAGTTAGAGGGAAGGAGATACCAAAGTAAGGAAAATACTGTAAAATGCAGCCAAGGTCTGGCCATGCCATTGAACTCCGTCCTCTGGCATTTAGTGAGGGCAGCCAGCTGCTTTCTTTTTTGTCGTTATCTTTTGTTTGTTGTGGTAAAAAAACATAACAAAATGTACAGTCTTAACCATTTTTAAGCGTACATTTCAGTGGTGTTAGGTGTATTCACACTGCCGTGAAACTGATCTCAAGAACTTTTTGATGTTGCAGAACTGATGCCCTATAAAGTACCCACTCCACGGCTCCGCTTTCCTCTCCCCTGATTCCCAGTCCCTGGTAACAGACGTCTCACTTCCTGTTTCTATGGATTCGTCTCCTTTAAATATCTCATATAAGTGGAATCATGTAGTATTTGACTTTTCGTGACTGGCTTATTTCACCGAGCATAATGTCCTCAAGGTTCATCCACCTCGTAGCCTGTGTCAGAATTTCTTTCCTTTTTTTGGCTGAGTAATATTCTACTGTATGCATATATCCATGTTTTCTTTGTCTGTCTTCTGTTGATGGATGTGTGGGTTCCTTCCACCCTTTAACTATTATGAGTAGTGCTGCTATGAACATGAGGGTGCAAATAGCTCTTTGAGACCCTTCTTTCAGTTCTTCTGAAACTCAGAAGTGGGATTGCTGGATCATGTGGTAGTTCTAGTTGTAACCTGTTGAGGAACCTCCATGCTGTTTTCCATAACAGTTGTACCATTTTATAATGTCACCAACAGTGCGTAGTGTTCCAGGTTCTCCACATCCTTGCCAATACTTGTTATTTTCCGTTTTTTTTTTTTAATAGTAGCCATCCTAATGAGTGTGAGATGACATATCATTGTCGTTTTGTATTTTCTGATGATGAGCAATGTTGAGCATCTTTTCATAAGCTTGTTGGCTGTATAACATATTTGGAGAAATGTCTGTTCAAATTCTTTGTCTATTTTTTAATAGGGTTATTTGAATTTTTTTTTTTTTTGGACAAACTGTTTTCCTTTCCAGGCTTTTCCATGTCATTTCCTGGGGGAGAAATTTTCCAAATATGGCACCTCTAACTTTGAAAGTGGAAATTAGTGGCAAAATTAGATCTTCTTCTTTAAAAATCAGCTGTTTGTAGTTAACCTTAAAAAAAGGGTTTGAGCCCTAACTGGCGTGGCTCAGTTGGTTGGGCTTTTCCCCGAAAAGCGAAAGGTCAGGGCTCATGCTTGGATTGTGGGTTCGGTTCCAGGCCATGGCACATTCGAGAGGCGACTGATCAGGGTTTCTCTCTCCCCTTGATGTTTCTCTCCTTCTATTTCTTCCTCCCTTCCCCTCTCTCTAAAAATAAATAACTAAAGTTTTTTAAAAAAAGGGTTTGATTTCATAAAATGGAAGATAGCTATACTTGCAAAATGAACATTTGGCTATTTGAAACAAAACACAGGCCTAGGGATTTTTTCCTTTGTCTCAGATCTGCTCCGCCAACAGGCAGCGAAGCACAACAGAAACTCCTCGCTGTCTTTTGTGTGGGTCTCCTTTCTGGTTCATGGACACTCTTTTTAACACCATCCTTGCCGTGGGCCAAATATAATATTCATGGGAAAAAAATGGTTCTCAGCTGATATTTATATTTAAAAGTGTCCTCTTTGAATGGGTGAGTGGCTGAGGGAGACCCAAGTCTGCCTGGCTTTAGAACTTCACCATCTTCTGTTAATGCCATGAATTTTTTGGAGTGGGCAAGGACCCAGTATGGAAAAGGAGAGGGTATTCTGGTTCAGGTCGTTGTCTTCATTCCAAGAAAAAAAAATGTTTTTTCAGAGATTTCCCAAGAAATCTGATACAATCCCCATGCTCCCGTAATAGCCCACTCCATTCCTTTTTTGGGGATGGAGAGCACTTTTAACGTGTTTAAATCTGCTCTGCCACAGGAGGTAATAGATTCCCCTCATTCATTTCTTTAAGGATTGTGGGGTTAATTGTTCATTCTGTTTTATTTATGTCACAAATTCAAGAGTCTTTGCTAAGTGCCCATTCAATCAAATTGGATACACTTTATACAAATTTGGTAATTACCTACTAGGAGAAAACTTTGGGTCCTCACAGAGCTTTGTAATACTGTATCCTTTTATTCTTCCTCTTCTCAATAAAAGACTGTGGTCATTGTAATTGAGGACAGTAACCAGGCCATCCCTTAGTTGTTTCTAGATGGCCCTTACTGAGCTCTTCTTATGCCCTATGCACCCTGTGCTAACTTACTCAGTCCTCAATCCTACAAGGCAGGTACTGCATTCTCCCCATTGTACAGATCAGAAAATTGAGTCCCAGAGTTGATGTGAAGGAGTCCAGCTACAGGGCCTGTGGCATTGATGACTATATAATGCTTGTCAACAAATGCCTCTCAATTCTTGTTTATTTATTCTTTCCTCATAATCATTTGTCTTACGTTCATCAGGCATTTGCAAGTGCTTTTCACACCTGACTGTGTACACCATTTACCTGATTCGGCAGGTTTGGAGTGGGCCCCAGGTTTCTTGTGTCTTACAGGCTCCCAGGTGAGTCTGATGCTGCTGGTCCATGGAGCCCCCTTGGCGTGGCCAGGGGGTGGAGGACACGGCAGTATAGCAGCGATGGAGTTTCAGGTTGGAGGGGCCCCGGAAGGCCCTGTGGGTCTGTTCCTGGCAGGTGGCATCTCATGAACGACTGCATAATATTCTGATTTAGGATCCTGGGCTGGGGCTCAGACGTCTGCATTTCTGAAAACATCCCCAGGGGGCTTCAGATGCATAGCCAGATTTGGGAGCTGGCTGATTTAGTCCAGCTCCCCAGCTATGCTTTGAATCACTGTTTCAGCATCGCCCCCTAAAGGTGTGCAGAGATGGGGAAGTCCTGCTTTCAGAGGTAGCTTCCGGGGCCATCCTGCCTTTGGGGGCACCTGGGGTCTCTTTGGAGAGTATGTTAGTTTCCTAGAGCTCCTGGAACAAAGTGCCACCACTCAAGTAGTTTAAGCAACAGAAATTTATCATGTCACTTCTGGAGGCCATAAGTCTGAGGTCAAGGAGTTGGTAGGACCTTCCTCCCTCCAAAGCCTGGAGGGAGGGCTCTGTTGCAGTCCTCTCTCCCCGCCTCTGGTCGGTCCTTGGCCTGTAACGGCAGAACTCCAGTCTTCCTGTGGTGTTCTCCCTGTGTGTGAGTCTGTCTCCAAACTTCCCCTTTCCATTCAGTAGGGACACCCTAATGATTGTGCCTTAATTCAGTCATCTGCGAAGACCCTATTTTCTAATCTGGTCACATCACAGATACTGGGGGTTAGGATTATGCCATTTTTTGGGGGTAACACTTCAACCCAAATAGGGAGGTAGGGCATAAATAGCTGCAGGATTACAAATACAATATTAAAGTATCAGCCATTGGCATTTGTAGGGGGAAATTGGGGCCCTATGCAGATAAGGGTTAGGATGGAAATGAACATTGCAAATAAATGCCACTTGACCCCCAAGTGGGGTTAGGTGACCAGCCCTGTCAGCAGATTTGGGGGCAGACATTCAGAGAGTGATGGTGTGACTTGTTCCTCCACAGGCACCTCCAGCTTTTTCTGTCCTGTCCCAAGCCTTGTACCTGGTGCCCGATGGAGGGGAATCAGCCATGCCGAATAGGCGCCCCCCGGGGTGGGTGCAGCCCCGGATGAGTCCGTGTGCCTGGGCCGGGCCCCTAGCCTGGGCCTCCCACTGCTCTGGTGTACTGATCAATGCAGGCTGAACGTTAGCCGCAGCGACTTCTTTGTTCCTAAGCAGAGAAAATCAATTGTATAAGAGGCTTATTGCTGCTCATGCAATTTGGCTACAGTTATTGGTTAGCAGTATCATTAGCTGCAGGAGTAAATGAAATAGACTTGGGATATTATTATGTTTCAGATAAACTAATGGCCTTCCTTCGTATCTGTTTAGCATTCTGTTTCCAGGGGGAAATGGTGGATGACTCAGGGCCTGATGGAATACTTCGGGGCACAAAGGACTGGCCACCAGATGCTGTCTGACTTTGCTTTTTTTCACAGCTCCTGTAAAAGGCTTTGCCTTACTGCAGTGGTTCACACTTCAGCCTGTGACTCACCTGGATTTGCGGGGCCCCTGGGTCGGGAGGTCTGGAAGGGACCCTGGAATTTGCATTTCTAACACACTCACAGGTGTTACCGATGTTGGCCTGGGGACCCTACTTTGCAAACTGCTGTCTTCCTGAACAGAACCCAGGCTACTGGGAAGCCTCTTGGATTGAGTGTGCCTGGACCTTACGTGTACCCCGAAACTCCCAGGGAAGAGTCTTTTGTTTGAGTTTTCAGTAAGTGCCAACCTCCCTGACTCTACAATTAGCAAGCAGTGTTACAGATAATGGGCACTTGATGGTGATGGGCCTGGGCATTTACCAGCTTCTACTCAGCTTGCCTGCAGGTCCTTGACAGAGCCCTAGTTTATGCCGGACTGCTCCAACAAGACCCACTTCCTTGGGATCATGATGGCAGTCACGGTGTACATCTAGGTCTACAAACCCCTGTATACATAATGTATTTTTCTGAGCTTTTATTCTCTTGGAATGGCCAAATTCAGTCCTTATGAATTCAGAGTTCTTCCCCACTCCCCAGTCTGCACATCATGTTGGGAGCGGGGGGCGGGCCAGAGGCATCTGATTGGGTCCTCTTTGGCTTCCACAGGTTATTGCTGAGTTGTTCTTTGCTCCCTGGACCCAGGGCTGCAACGTTTTTATGTTTTTTCTTCCTTCTGTAAAGAGCCAGATTGTAAATAGTTTCAGTTTTGCGGGCCATCTGGTCTCTGTGGTGACTACTCAAGTCTGCGACTGGAGTGTGAGAGTAGTCCTAGATAACAGGTAAATGAGTGGACATAGCTGGGTTTCAATAAAACTTTACTTACAAAAACAGGCGGGGGGCCGGATTTGGCCCATGTGTAGTAGTACCAAACCTCTTCAGATCTCTTGGCTACCAGCATGCCAGTCCTGGGCGGGTTGGGTTTGTCCTTCTGCTCTGTGAACCTCAAAAGCCTTTCTCCTTTATGAGGGAGGCATGGGGGCAAGGGCTGGTTTTGCTGTTCTCAGCCCCCACCCCTGGTGGTGGAAACTTAATGGTCTTGCGCCCAGTTCTTCCTCTGTCAGTGTGGCTTTGAGGGTCCTGGGGTCATTCCACTGTTCCAGTGCTGCCCTGGGTCAGAAGAAACCGCAAGGCTGTCTCAAGTTCTCTCGGCCTGGACACCCCCTGCAGCCATCCTCTGGGCTCCCCCAGGAAGGAGGCCTTGGGGGCCCCACTCTTTGATTTCTAGATCCATCTGCGGCTTCTCTGGTGTCTCTGCCCACCGAGGGGTCCAGGCAGTGAGGGCAGATTGCAGGGCTCTTCTTTCTCAGGACTCACCCCTTCTCAGCCTTCCCACTTCACTGCTGACTTCTTTCCTGCTATTGAGAAAGTTTATCCAGGCACATGGAGGGTACTGGCTCCTATCTGAATGCCCAAGGCTTACCATTCTAAAGGTACAAAAAGGATGTCCAGTGAAAAGTGAGTCTCTGGTCAGGGCACATGCAAGAATCAACCAATGCATGTGTAAATGTGTGGAACAACAAATCTCTCTCTCTTTCTCTCTCTCTGTCAAACCAAGAAAAAAAATAAAAAAAACCAAACCGAGTCTCTCCCTCTCTCCCTGTCTCCCAGTTACCTATTTCACTTCCCCAGAGACCACCACTTGTGACTCAGTTTTTTCTCTGTCTCCCAGAAGTGCCCTGCACCTGTGTAAACACACAAGTATAAACATGTCAATACTGCTTTGCACCCTGATTTCACCACGTCTCGGGGACGGGTCCCGTATCTGCACACCTGTATGTGCTACTCGTTATTTTTTTTTAACAACTGCATAGTATTCCACATCAAATAGAAGTACTGCAACTTATTTGACCAGTTCCCTCTTGAAGGACATTTAGGTTGATTCATGCCTTTTGCTCTTACAAGCTGTGATATGGTCACTGTCCTGGTCCATTAAATAGACACTCTCTTTGTTGACCTTGACCTAATGGCATTGCCTGGTTAACAGGTGCTCTGTGTTCCTGCTGCACCTGCGGGCGAGACCCCGCCCTGTCGTCAGCTCGCCTGGGGTCGCTTGGTTGTTCACAGTGCCGTTCGTGCCGTTATACTTGCTGCAGTCATTCGGTTTCACCAAGTTATTACAAACTGACGAGATGTGACCTTGACAAAGAAGAGGAGTTTTCATGAAAGTTCACTCAGCTGCTTTGAATAGATTTGCTAAAGTTCAGGCCCCAAATTTCCGTCTCATAAGGCGGACTGGAGGCTCGCTGTCGAAGACTGGGCAGCGAGTCCGAAAGACTGAGAATGACTGTTTTCAGATCTGTCCCTGCATTTCTTTACATCCAGACAGCACTTTGGAGAAGCCAAATCCGAAGATCGTAAGTGAAGTGTTCTGGGTGCGGTTTTTGCAAAAATAGATGACGCCGAACGTGGTCAGTTGATGTCCAACTCTGGGCACTAAAACGGCCTCTGTCTTATGTCATAGAATGGGCAAGTTAATGTACATTTATTTGCTTGAAATTAAAATGATGATTTTGGGGGGACTCTTCCCTTTGTCCACTCTAAAAATTAACCCACCGGTGGTAGTCTGGCCGCATCAGAAGAGTGTTAGCTGTGTGCGCTTGGGTCCATGTGAACACGTCGGCAGCATGAGTTCCTAAGAGTAGGATTATATCATGCAGTGGTTTGTGAACTTCCCCTTCCGTCGGAGTTCTCAGCTTGCCCTCTAGAGCTGGGAACGGCCTACCAGCCGTGATTGCGAATGGCGTTGCTCACACCCTCACCCTTATGGGGTTTTAGCAGATGTTCCGGTGTTGGGTGACTCGGGCTGGGTGACAGCGGCGTTCCGTGGAGTCTTACCGGGTGTTTGTCTTCCACGGCGGCTTGGGCGCCTTTCCGCCCGTCATTCGCGTTTTCTTTTCTGTGAGCTGTCTGTCCTTCTCTTATTCTCCTGTTGCAAAAACAACTGTTTTGGCAAAAATAACTCTTACAGCAAAAATAACTGCTGTGTTGTTGTTCTTATTATTTTCCAGTTGCTTATACATTGAGGAAATGATCATATTATTACAGTTTTTTTTCTCAGTTTTTCACTTATGATTGTTTATGGTGCTTCTTAGTTTGTAGACTTTAATTTGGACGTATTTGAACTTAGTAGTTTTTCTTGAATAACACTTAGTAAAGTCTTCCTCATCCCAAGATAGTCTAAAATGTTACCTAATTTTTTCTATGACTCTGTTTCATTTTTTTGCATTTAAACATTTTGTCCATCCAGAATCCATTTTGGTATAAGTGAGGTAAGGATTAAAATGCTAACAGATGGCTTCCATACAGCTACTAGAAGTCCTAATACCTAATTTGTTGAATAATACATCTTTTCTCTGTTGATACGAAATGCTGACTCTATTGCTTACTAAATTAGAGAATGCTTTTATTTATTCATTTCTGGTTTTTTAGTCCAAGGGTAAATAATGCGCCAGCCCTTAGCCTTATGTGGCTATTTAGCACTTGAAATGGGGCTAGTCCAAGTTGAGATGTGCTATGAATGTAAAATACACAGCAGATTAGAAGAGGTACTGAAAATAATACATATGTAAAGTATCTCATTAGTAATTTTTATTTTTTATCCTCACCCAAGGCCACTTTTCCATTGCTTTGAAAGAGGGGCAAGGGTGAGGGGGACAGAGAGATGTCGGTGTGAGAGAGAAACATTGATTAACTGCCCCCTGTAGGCACTCCGACGGGGGATCGGACCCACAACTTTTTGGTGCATGGGCTGATGCCCCAACCAACTGAGCAACACTGGCCGAGGCTCGTTAGTACTTTTTATATTGTTCATGTATTGGAGTGATAATATTTCAGATCTATTGGGTAAAATAAAATATCAAGGTTAATGTTCAGCTGTTTTCTTTTTACTGTGTTTATTGTGGCAACTCGAAAATTGAAAGTTATATTTGTGGTTCACATATTGTTATTGTAGCGTGCTGCTGTAATCTTTTTTGCTCTATTCATGGACTACCCTGTTTCAGTTATTGGGACTTTGTTTTATTATCTATTAGTCCCTCTGTGTTGCTTTTTCCTTTTCAAAAGTTTCTTGTGGTTCTTACAGCCTATTTTTCCATGTGAACATTAGAATCAGCTTTCTACTTCCCATCACATCTTCTGGGTATTTTTATGAGATTTGGTTCAGATTTATCAGTTCATTTAGGCAGAAGTGACAGCTTTATGATAGCGAAGGTTTTTATCTAAGAATAAGGTAGGCCGCTCCATTTATCCAAGTTATCGGTTATGCTCTTTGGTGGCCTTTACGTGTATTCATCAGGACTTTTCATATTTCTAGTCAAGTGTATTCCTGAGTATTGTATTTCCTTTTATTTCTATTGTAAATGGGATCTTTTCTTTCATAGTATATTCTATCTGGTTATTGCTTTGCATAGGAAAACTTTTTTTCAAACTGCACCAAACTAAAGACTGCTATTGTTAGTCATTGCTTTTTAGATGAATCTCTGACATTTGTCTATATTCAATGATATCTGCATAAATAATTATAGTTTACCTTTGCCACCCAATTTGCATACCTCACGTTGCATTTCTCCATGTCTCTCTTTTTGTCTGGCGTCCTCCTGCACTGCAAACCCAGCTTTTGATGATGGCGTATATTGTCTGTTTCCCACGTTTACTTCTGTCCTTTCTCCTTCCTGCTCTGCACTCAGTGAGGAATTGACATTTATTTTATTTATTTATTTTTTAAGATTTTATTTATTTATTTATTTTTAGAGAGAGGGGAAGGGAGGGAGAAAGTGAGGGAGAGAAACAGCAATGTATGGTTGCCTCTCACATGGCTCTCACTGGGGACCTGGCCCACAACCCAGGCATGTGCCCTGACTGGGAATCGAACCGGGACCGCTTGGTTCCCAGCCCGTGCTCAATCCACTGAGCTACACCAGCCAGGGCGAATTGACATTTCTTTTTAGAACTCTGTTGTTTTTAAGTCAACCTGAGTGATCTGACGATCAGCCTGGGGGATGGGGCTGCCTGCCTGGGCAAGCAAAAAGTCCAGGGACTCAGCGACCTTCTGGAATATAGCCCGATAATGCAAAATCTGTAACACTAAGATGGGTAGACATGAGAAGTTCATTAGCACACAAGTTTTTTTTTTTTTTTTTTTAAAGAATGACATTGGCTCCATATCTGAGTAGCTCTTGAGTCCAGTTCTCAAGTAGGGAAGCAGTCTTGAGCTGCGTTCCTGCTGAATAGCCCAATCTTCGTGGTGGGAGCAAGCTCTGTGGAGAACCACTTGGAGGTCAGAGGAAGTCTGGTACCGAGGGAAAATTATTTCTTTTCCTTTTCAATTCATGTGGGATCGTCTTTAAAAGAAACACAATTAGAGGAGACTTCCAAAGAAACTGGAGACTCCGGCATCCAGTTTCTGCCCATGCCGCGGGCTTTAAGCTCTGTGGCCAGACGTGGGACTCCACGTGCTTACTGAGAAACAGAGTTTTTAGGACTTTGCCTCTTGGATTTGTCCCACCACCCGCAGGGGCTCTGCTGACTTTGGCAGTGACCTTCCTTTACCCCAGGCTTTCTGAGACTCTTGAGGGACAGGAGACATTTTGTCAGCTGGGAATGTACCTCAGGGTCATGCCCATGGAAGATGCCAGTGGCTTTGCAGGGAAGAAGCCAAGAACGCAAAAGTATCTCAAATGCCAACCTGACTAAAGCCTCCTTGAGCTGGAGTGAATATGTTTAGTGCAAAGAAATCAGCCATGTGACATGATTTTCTGTGACCTGTCCTGGGCTTGAGTATCAAAGGAGCAAGAGCATTTTCATTCTGGGAGTCCCGGTTTTTTAAAAAAAAATCTTGGACTCTTTCGGCAGACTTACCAGGTCGCAGTTGGAATGGGGTGCCCTGTGCAGACAGAAAGGGGTTCAGTGAGTGTTGGTTCATTTGGTGAGGGCGGGTGCCCGAGGCGGTGGGTCTCGTGGCTTCAGCGAGGCGACGCGACAGAAGCCCAGGGACACTATAGCACGTGCACAGCAGGAAGAAAGAGCCGTGTTTGAACTTGAAGTGGTGACCAGGAGACAAGCTCACTCAGAGTCCAGAAAGTCTTGTAGGGTGGCTCTGCTGGAATCCTGAGGGACTGCTGCAGTGGGCCTTTCTTTGAGGGCTCCTGACAAAGCTGGTGACCCTGTCTTCTTTGTGCACCTCGCTCCCCCACCCTCGTCCTGTCACTTCACATTCAGTCTTGGAGCCGGAGTCATGGCTGCTGGGGCATCTTGGGTGGTGGCGGGTGGCGTGGGTGGCGGTTATGAGAGCAGAGGTCCAGAGTCAGATTGCTGGCTTCTGGTTTCCAGTTCCTCCAAGACTCACTGCGTGTGCTTGAGGAAGTGGGATCAGGTCTCTACGTCTTAGTTTTCTCATTGGTAAAATGAGGATAAAAATAGCACTGGCTGCACAGGATTGTTTGAGAGGATTAAATAAAAATATCCACCCAACGCAATAACCTCAGTGCCTGACATTTGTTAATATTAGGTGTTATTAGCTTAAGCGAGACCCATTTAGCTAGCAAAAACGGACTGGCTTCTTATTGAAGCAAAACTCTGAGCCTTGAAGTTTCAGATTGCAGGGAGACTCCATTGCAAGCACCTAATGAAACCCAGCTCTTTCCCCAGTCTTCACTTTGATCAGAATCCCTCTCCCTTTGACAGAAAAGTGTGGACCCAAATACCTGATTCTTTTTTGCTGAGATAGGCTGACATTTTTAAAGACTTTGTTAACTACCAACAGAGGACAACGGCTTACAAAGTACAGACCTCTCCCCAGCCCTTGGGACCTACGCTCTTCCACATGACAACTGAGATGCCTCTAATCTAGCCCCAGATTCTGGTTGGAATAGCTTCATAGGCATGTAGGGGCGCCAGCGAAAGATCCTAAATGGTGAGGAATCCCCAGAACGTTTTCTCCGTTTGAAGAATCTCCTTCAAGTGCCAAACCTTACAGAGTCTGGACTTTGTTTCGTGATAGCATGTGATCTTCTCTCACCTTTTCATATTTCTTCCTTCTTAACTGTGAAGACGCTTGTGACCTTATCATCGCACTGCCTATTTACACCTCTTCCTGACTTCTCCAGGTCCCCTCTGCAGTATTTGCTGGTTCTCTGTTCCAGGTCACAACACCTGTTCCCTCCAGGTGTGCTGGCTGGCGTTTGCTGTGGTGTAGGCAGGGTTCTGGCTGCGCTCTGCAGTTCACACTTTGGGAGTCCAGTTAGGTGGGAGGAACTGTGATTCAGCAGCCCAGAGAAGGGCTTCAGTTCCTAGCGTTTCCCTTGGTCCTGCCTCTACTTACGGGTGGAAATAGTTCCACAAGTGGACTTGACTGTTCCATCCCCAGTTTATCTTCAGCCACAGGGAAGGCCGTTGAACTGGGAGACTGTTATTATTTGGGTGTGCTCAGGCCCCACCAGCCCTCCTGCTGGCGCGTTTTGCTGTTGACTCAGTTTTGCTCCCTGCTGGATTCTCCGTCAGCTGTGCGGATGCTGGCTCACGTTACAAAGACTTGAGTGTTTCCCTCTGGCACATCCGACGGCAATGATCACTCTGTGGAGAGCCTGGGGCCTCTTCCAGACTTGTAATGTTCTGGCTTTGTACATTTCCTGCGGCAATTAAGGAAGCGGCCCAGCGGTGCCCGTTGGTGATCCCACTACATCCTTGCTTAGAAGCACGGATTACACCTCTCAGAGCTGGCGGTAAGCACGGCACAGTCCAAGTCGGAAGGTCAAGTTGGGGAGTGCCTTTGCTTTGGGAACTTGGTGGGCAACGGTAACAGGGGAGTGAAAGAACAGGCGCTACTAAGGTTTTAGCCAGAAGTAGGGCTCATCTTGGGTGCGTTAACCCTCATTTCTTACATAACTCCCCAGGTATTTGTGAGTACAAATGATTCATCGCTGTTGGTGCATTAGTCTGAGTTTGCTGTAAGTATTACCACGTCACGTCTATGGGATTGTATTAGAAAGCAGGCTGGCGATTTTAAACTTGGCAGATGAGGCTTGTGAGAGGACTGAGACCTTCCTGCTCGAGGCGTGGCCCCCACCAGCTCCTCAGCAGACCTGGGAGCTTGTCAGAAGTGCGGAATCTCGGGCCCTGACCCTGCGCCACTGAATCAGAATCAGGGTTCAACAAGATCCCCATGTGATTCTGGTGCACGTTAAAGACTGAGACGGCTGTAGAGGATTAATCAGGATCTTTCATGAGCAGTGGAACTGCTCGCCTTCTCTGTACCTCCAGTGAGCTGTAAATTGTTCTGGAACTTTAGAGGCATGGGCTGGTGGCGACCTAGGAAGAAAGCTGGCTGTAATAGGGTAGGTGGAGAGGGTAGGAGTGTACTTGGCTTTCAGCAAAACTCTCCAGAAAGATGTTGAGCTATCTGAACCACAGTGGCTAAAGGGACATGAGGAATTTCAGCCAGCTCAGGCCAGTGTCTATACCTGGAAAGGTTCGGAGCCAGGAGTCGGAGGGAGGCAGCATTGGGTGTATCTGTAGGAGAAATGCTTGGACGCACATGGGAGCTGGGACTGGTTCTGGTGGGTCCTTCCAGGAGACCCAGGATGCCCAGCCAGCATCCCTGTACCGCATTTGTCGGAGGGAGCTATGGATGCAAATAGGATGTCATGGTCAACACAGCAGGCTGGCTGGGGATAAGGAAGGGCTGCTGTCCCAGTTGGAGAGCTGGTGTGCAAACCAGTAGAATCAGGTGCTGGGGAGCAGCTCGCAGGAAGTGGGCGGGCTGCTTTGCAGCAATACTGGTTTGAGACTGCCAGCTGATTGGGCTGAGGCCTTAGTGTCCCGGCATGCCACCTGCTTTAGATACGATTCGTTTAGTCTGATTTTGGAGGTGGGAGAGGGGGTGAACCCCTGTTGAATGGCCCCCTTTGCAGTCAGCTGAGTAGGGAGGAAGCCAATGGTTCCAGAAGGATTTATAGCATCGAATGTTTCCCTACCTTCGCAGTTTCCTTCCCTAGAGCGGTCCCCTGACCCCTCGCTACTTCTCAAGGGCCAGGTGAGGACGGATGAAGTTTTTCCTGATCAGAAGTGCTCTTAGAGCCTATATTCCTCTCCTCTCAAACTCTTGTGTAGCATGAGTCATCAGTGTCATTTATTGTCCCCAAGTGAGTGCCTCTTGCTTTAATCTTTATTAATTATGTTTCTGGCTTGACGGTGACTTCTCTGAAGGCAAGCACCAGGGATCGTGCCTCTTTGTACTCCAGGGCCCAGGGCAGCGCCTTATCCCGAGTCTGTACACAGTGAGTGTTTGGTGACAATAAAGACCATCTGTCATTTCGGCTCATTCTCCCAAATGAGTGTGACTGGCTCTTTTCCCTTAATTTCTCTTGAATCCATTCCCTCCTTTCCATCCCCACTGCTGACATCCTAATCCATCACCCATCCGCCGTTTCCTGGAATTCCCTCTGTAGGAGCTGCCCGACAAGTCTTCTGGCTTCCGCAGCCCACCCCCTTCAGTCTGTTCTCTGCAGAGCAACCAGAAGGCTCTTTAACGTGCATAAATCACAGCATATCACCCCCTGCTAAGAACCTTCTGACAGCTTCCCTTTGTACTTAGTGTTACAGACAAACGTCACCCCGCAGCCTGGGCTCCTGCTTACGTCACCTGTGCCATCAATGGCATGCGCTCTTCCCCTGACACCTCTCCAGCTCTGCTGCCCGCCTTCCATGGCTTGAGCACCAGCCAAGCCCTGTCCCAGCTCCAGGCCTTCAGCAGCTCTGTGCCCCTCCCTCACTCCCCTGCCTCATGCCTGGCTCTCCCAGTTTCTGTCCTTTTTAGAACCTGGCATCACCTTTCTTCATCCAGTTTGTTTCCTTGTGTGTTTGTGCTTTTACTTCTTCATTGTCTGTTGTCCTTGGGGAGGGGGACTTGTTAGGCTTCTTCGCAGCTGGGTCGCCAGCACCTATCACAGGGACTGACATTGGTAAGTGCTCAGTGAATATCTGATGAAGGGAGGGAGGGAGGGAAGGATGGAGGAGACCCCAGGGGCAGGTAAGATAAGGGCTATTTCTAAGGCCTCCAGATGGGGCCTAGCCCAGGAAGTGCCATGCCTGCAGGCCAGAACATGGCCCCTAAGCCTCCCAACCACCGTCCCAGCTGGAAAGCCAAAGATGATGGAGAACCTTGGGAACTGTCACTTTATTAGCTTTTCTCCGGTGGCCCGCTGACTCACCGCTGGTTGTCATTTCCACAGCTTCGCTGGTGAGAGGCTCCTGGGAACAAATGCTAATGGTGTCGATTTCCTGGGCACGTTGGCTGTCCAAGGCCGCTGGCGGGTTGGTGGTGTTTTCCAGGCCGGCTCAGCTGCTTCGTCCCCTATTGAATGAGGGCACTCACGGACCTGGGGAGCTGCTGCCCTTTGGAAATTGCCGCCGATGTGACTCCCCTTTCCCCCAGCGCAGTGTTGCTGCGTGGGTGTTTCTGTGTCAGCTGTCTGGTTCGTGTGGATTATATAAAGTGCAAGCGCCCCGTGGTTATTTTTTACATATCTTCCCGAGCCCCTTTCTCTGGGTGTTGTGGGAAACTGCTCTTTGCTGCTTAACGTGCTCTGATGCTTTTGCAGGTGGTTAATGGAGTCTTGTTGCTGCCTTATCTCACCGAGCAAGGGGTCATCTCTTCCTGCCTCAGCCATCTGCAAGGCAGGCCTCGCCCTGCAGGGACGAGGCCCCTGGGCCACCCTGCTTTCCCTGCCCTAATGTGCTAGCTGTCTCTTGCTCCGTGACAAATCAGCACGAACTTAGCGACTTTAAACAACACCCGTGTATTAGCTCCGAGAGCTGCAGGTTCGGGGTCTGGGCAGACAGGGGCTTCTCTGCGGGGCCTCAGGGGCTGAAATCAAGATGTCAGCCGGCAGCCTTCTCACCTGGAGCTTGGCTTGCTCTTCCAAGCTCATGCTTGCTGGCCGAATTCAGCAGGGTTGTGGGAGTGAGGTCTCCATCCCTTCAGGCTGTTAGCCAAGGGCCTTTCTGAGCTCCCTGAGGCCACCCGGGTTCCTTCTCACATGGCCTCCCCTCCCTTCAGGCCAGCAGTGGTGTATCAACTCCTCATTTTCAAATCATCTGAGATCACCACAGACAGCTCTATGCTTTTGAGGGCTCATGTGACCAGATCTGGCCACCCAGGTCATTTCCCTTCCTAGGGTCAACTGTGCTGTACCACCTGCCAGTCCTGGGACTGGTCCTTGTTATAGTTACAGGTGCTGGGGATCGGGACAAGATATCCTGGGGGGTCGTTTAAAACATTCTGCCTACCACTCCTGGCCCAGGAGTTGAAATGTGTAGAGTTAACCCTTGAATACCACGAGGGTTAGAGTCACCGACCCGCCGCCCCCATGCAGTCAAAAATCCAGTGTTGTTTGATCTAGTGATGTGCCAGCTATAAATCCTCTGTCTGGCAGCCTCCCTTGCAGCTAGACAGACCCATGTGAGACGGTTAGCAGAAGTTTTCCGGGGTGGCTTCCCTTCTTGTCTTCTCTTCACCCCTTCTCCTTCCTGGAACAGCATGGCAGCCCCTGGGGATGCAGCACCCATCACGAAGGGTGACGGGGCAGGGAGCCAGAAGGAGTCCCATTCCTCCTGACAGTGTTCGGGCCACTGAACCAGCTGGATTGTTGACTCCCAGCCTTTGTGCCGAGTGAGACAAATAAACCCTTTATGCGTTTAAGTCATTGCAGTAGGGTTTTGTGTTTCTCCTAGCAAACCTAATCTTAACTAGTTATTTGAGCCAACTTCTGTGTAAGGAATTGAGGGCTTCTGTAATTTTTCCATTTTACTGTTAGTTCAAATTCCCTAAAAAAAGGACAAGCAGAACAGGCTTGGAGGTGTCTGTGGTGGGCCTCATGTGTCCGTGGTGGGCACGGGCGCTCACCTGGGAGCCTGTGTGGTCTTGTCAGAGGAGCGAGTCGGGTGCCAGGGGCTGGTCGTGGTATCCCGCAGCCCACAGCCCTCCCTCCTTCCTGCTGACCTCCCACAGAGTGTGGTGTTTGTATTTCGAGTTCTAAACAAAGACAAAGAGTGTCCAGCAGGAGGTCTGTCCAAAACCTGGCCCTGACAGAGGGTGGGGGCAGGAGACAAGGCAGCCGAAGGTAATGAGTTAAGTGGTTTCCGTTGGTAGGACGACACTCTGTTTCTGAAGTCTGTTCCGAAAGGCCCAATGCGGACTGTCTGTGGGTGCTGCAGTCTGGGAGGGGAGCCTCGGGGACGCCAGGAGGTCACCTGTGTTTGGCAAATGCAGGAGAATAAACTGAGAAATAGCGACCTTTTCTTTTTTTAGCTTCTCCGAGGGATGTAATGATGGAAAAGAATAATTAAGTCTTGGTTGGCCCAGGGCCCCTGCGTGGAAATGGGAGAGGGTATTGATTAGCTCAATGGCATATTAAAGAGCTAGCTGTGTTTGCTCTCCTGCCTCCCAAGCAGGTCGCCTCTTTTCTGTCTCCATACTTACTGGATTTTAGGTGGCAACGCACACAAATACTGCTTTCACTGGGTAAATATTAGGCTTACGATTGGATGGGGAGACTGCAGAGCGAATCTATCAAATGGAAGGGTGGGAGGGAGCGATCTATATCATAATGCCCAAACCTGGCCCGGCTGTGAAGCCTTCCCCCCACCTCCCACTGATGCTCACCCTCCCCTGTCCTAAAGTAGTGGGTCGCGCTAGCCACGGTGGTGAAGGAGAAAAGCGATGGCGTTGACAAGCATAAAATGTCATAAAATTAAAATTTTTTTTTTCAATTATAGCTTACATCTAATGTTATTTTAGATGAGTGTCAGGTGTATAGCCTAGGGGCGAGACAATCAGACACTTTCCAAAGTGTCTGATGTTTCCAGTACCCACCTGGCCCCCCACACAGCTACACAGTATAACTGACTGTATTTCCTGTGCTGTGCTTTACATCCCCATCATAAAGTGTCTTTTTTAGTCTGTGTGATGTGCTGCGTCCCCCCCAATTGAGATCCAAGTTACTGAGTTTTTGTTCCAGCGACTCTGAGTCCGTTTTCTTTCCCCTTTGCTTCCATGGCTACGACAGGCCCAGTCACAGCTTTCTGTCTAATAATAATAATAATAATGGTGGTGACAGTCCCGGCTCGTGTTCACCGGGGGCTTATTCCATGCCAGGTGTCCTGCTAAACTTGTTATGTGAACGTCTTCTAGAGAGAGGCTCGAGTGCCAGCAGGCTAGAAGCACGCTTTGTCCCAGGGTCGGAGTTTCTGCTGTTTTGTGCAAACCACAGATGCTTTGTAGCTATAATCTTGTCCCCCCAAATGGCTAAATTAGAGGTGTGCAGGCTCTCCGTTGCCTGAAGCTGCTCTTCTTTAATTAAACTGTTAACCAGTTCAGTGCCTAGTTATACTGGGTGGGGGCATTCAGGGAGCCCCAGGCTCTGAACAGCGGTCCCCACTTCTGGGGAAGGAAGGCTTTCACCCATAGGTGCAGTCGTCCCGCCTGCCCCGGCCTGGGATGGAGGGAGCCGCTTCAGAAATGCTTCGGATTTGCTCTCTCGCAAAATTCCTCGCTGAGCTGTTCATCACAAGAACTGATGGCAGTCTCATGCTCATGATTTCTATGTTTACTCTCCATCTGGATGGAAACTAGGAGAAAACACATTCTCAGTCGGAAGGGGCTTGGAGATAAAGGACTGAGGCTTTCATTAAAACTGGGGGCGTTGTGCTGTTTCCTGTGGGATGTAGAGCTGAATAATCCACCCAGAGCTTCTTTCTTGCCATGTGAGAAATCAAGTGGTTTTCAGAGAGAGAAAATGAGAGAGAGTGTGTGTGTGCGTGCGTGTGTAGAAAGAGTGTGTGTGAGTGTGTGTCTGTCTGTCTCTATGTCTGCCTGGTGCTTCCATGGGTTCTCTGCTTCACTTCTGATGGGTGGTGGGGGCTTCCTCTCACCTGCCGGGGAGGTTAGCTGCCCAGTGTGACCCAGGACTTCCCCAGTCCTTTGACTCAGGCTCCACCCACCCCCTCCCTCGGTTGCCATTCTCAGCTAATCCTCCAGTCACCTTTTTAATAGTCAAAAAGGAAAAAAAAAAAGGAAAAGAAAAAGAGCCTCCAGGGGCATGTCCTGGTGTATCACAGCTAACTTCATTCTCATCAGTGAGTTTGCCCTGAGCAAGATGTCAAAAGCTTGATTTTTTGTGTAGATATTAAGCTGAGGGGGCTGTTACATTTAGCGGCTCCTTGTAACCCTGTCTCTGGCAGTTCATGGGCACACATGCTCAGGAGTCTCTTTGTCTCCGGCATAAAAGGGGAGTCCTGTGTTAGCCCGTGTGGCTGGTTCCTGAGTGCTGTAGCTTCTGATGAAGGGCTTGTCACCTGTCTGTCATCAGCTCATTTCCCAGCCCAAATAAAGTGTATTACTAATGTGAAGGTGAGAAAGTCAGAACCACCAGAAGCAGAAAGTTGCAAGCTAGGCATCTGGTTCCTGGTCTAGAGGAAAAATTTAATCCTTTTTGGGGCGGGGGCGGGGGGTGGAGGAAGAAGCTTGGGAGTGGGGAGAGAGAGTATACTCTGTGGATATCTTTTCACTAATCCCAGAAATGGCTCTGGTTTACTTAGTGATGATTTTTCCTGCTTATTATTTTTTTTCCAAAAGCTGGCTCTTAACTGTTGAAGCGTAAAGGCTAAATGGCTTAAAGACTTTTAAAAATTATTTGAGCAAAAGACAAGTGTCCTGTGGATCCTGGGAAGCTCAGGTTCAAGAGCAGCAAGCTGGTGCAGGGCGCCACTAGCCTCCTTCTCTCTGAGAACTGATCCCCAGACTCTGGTGGGGTGATTCCATTTTAGGAGGACACTCTGCCCTGGTGGCTGGAACACCAAGCCTAGGGAGGCCTCTATATTCACTGTGGCCTCTATGTGTGACACGTGCCCTCTGGGCTTCTAATATTTTTTAAAAATATTAGAGATAAGGCCAACATTATCGTCTTATCATCTGTTTTCAGTGTCTTCTCCCCAGCAACCGGGGACATGAGTGTGGTGTGTCCCCTTCTAGAACCTGGGACTCTGTGGCCTCCCCTCCATGGCCCTGGCTTCCCGTGGTGACATCTGTCCTGGGCATTTCAGATTGGGGAGCCAAGGCCTCTGGGCTCTGATTTTCTGCTCCAGCAGGGGGTGGTGAGGGGTCAGCACAACCCTAGCTTGGGAAGTCAGTGAAAAAACAGATTAAATAAATACATATTTCCCCCCTTTTAGTTAGCTCTTTGTGATGCCCAGAACTGTGTCCTCAGCTTGCGTGTAGTCTCTTCTGTGGCTGAGACTGGTCACGTCTTGCTCTGGCATTTTTCTCATTCAGTAGGGGTAAGCACCACGCCCCTTCCTTGGTCCTTTCTTGCACCTGGTCTAGAGTCAAACCAAAAGTACAGTTATACATGGAAGGTGGGGCCTCCATGGACGTACATGTCTCTTCACTCTACCCACCCACCTGCACCCACAGGTGTGACTCTGGGCCAAGGCAGGTGGGCAACAGTAAGGATGGCTGGGGTACCTTTGAGCACTTAGTCATTTCCCTCCAGGTGGCCTTAAGCACAGCCAACAGCTTCTCAGACCCGCACCTCGTTCCCTCCACACAGTGTTGCAGTGGCGGAGTGGCAGGCGGGGGTGGGGGAGAGACCACACCAAGCAGCCAGTTTGCAGTGAGTCGCTGCAAACCTTCTCCTGCACTGGGCCTTGGGCTCTCAGTATTTGCCATCACAGGGTACCCCCCTGAGTTCAATGACAGACACCTTCCCTTCCTGCTTCTCCCTTAACTTATGGGGTTTCTTGGGCAATAGCATATTTTCCAGATACACATTTACTCCTACAACCAAATCCGAATGTTTCCAGGTCCCCAGGGGAGCACATTGATCTTTGTCCTTGCTCCTGAGCCACACGTGGGATGATGTTACAGGGCAGGTGAGAGAGGATGCCACAGGGAGGGGCTGGGGAGGAGGGCCTGCTTGATATTAGTTGTTCCCTTGGTGGCGACAGCGAGAACCGAGGGTGGGAAAGAACCCAGCGGGCAGAGGAGAACGCTCTCCTTAGATGTGTGGTCCAGGGCAGTGAGCCCTGCATGTAACCTCCCTCGCTAATCCCACATATCCTGGCAGTGACTTTCTCTCCTGCCGGCCCTCTGGGGCCTCTGGTTAATTTGAAGCTGATTTGCTGGCCGCCTGCATCCACTCTGGAGGTGTACGGTGGGAATATGGTGTTCCACCTGCAGCTGCGTGATGGAGGAAAGCAGTCGGTGCCTTTGCCTCTGACGGGTTTGTGTTCCTTGCAAAGGGCACTTTCCTCTGGCTGTTGGCACTTTCTGTGATGGATTATCTTCTAGTGTGGGAGCGATGCTTGTGCTTTTTCTCTCCTAAATTAGTTTTTGTGTCCCAGGTACCTGTGGACACATCATCCCTTTGGTTGGAATGAGAAATTTGTAGATTTATAGAAGATTGGGTGTAGAACAGGCCTTAGGGACTGTCCAGTGTAAATCTCCTTGTTTTACAAACCGTAGTTGAAGGATGTTACCACCTGACCTTCTGTCCAGTCTTCACCGATCTTGGGATGGCATGACACCCCGCGTCTCTCCGATCTTTCTTTTGCCATTCATTTTGGTTTCCCACCCACTAAGCCTCTCTCTCTTCCCTGTTCTTTTGTCATCTCAGCATCTTTCCATCCTTTTTTCCTCCACCTCTTGTTGGCATTTTTCTACTCCCCTTTCTTTCATCTTCATGACCAAGTATTTTCACATGAATGCTTACCTCTGAATACCAGGTGACACGCTCAATTTCTTCTTTCTCTCTTTAATAGGATGATGATCCTATTGACATTGTTGATAATAGTTTTATGCCCATTTTCTGGCCTCTGAGAAGGGTTTTAATGGCTTCATTTATATCCCTCCGCCCCCCTGGAGGCCATGCACCCCCAGCCGTGAGGTGGAGGATGGGAATTAGGAGTCCACCATCACCGTGGACTCAAACGCCGCTTAAGTGGTTCATCCAGGGACCCAGGGTGGCCTTCTAAGCCCTGTGTTTATAACTTCGGGCTTATTTGTTCCCATCAGGCTAATTAGCATATCAGCTCTGTCCTGCTGTGGCCTGGGAACTCTCCTGACATGTCACTTAGCACTCTCAGTTCACTTTGTCCAAAGGCCGGCTTGTAGGACCTTGGGCCTGACTGGCCTCTCTTCCTGAGACAGGCCCAGGTGCCCCTGGACTCGCCATGGAGCTGGACAGGCGACAGCGATGTTTAGTGCCGGCATCACCGCCAGGCCCACCTGTGGACTTTCATGGGCTGTACAAGCTTTTGTTTCTGTGGGCCCCTTCCTCCACCAAAAAAAGATAAAATATTACATTTTACAGCTCTGTTGGTATAAAGGTAAATGTGACCCAGGCTGGATTCATTAGTATGTATTCATTATTACTCATTGTTTTCTTCTGATTGTAAAATAAATTAAAACGTTTTCAGGGGCCCCAGAATCAGCCTGCCAGGCACAGCATTTCCTGTGCCGAATGGCTCAGGTGGCCCTTTGGCTACCACAGATCTCTTCACCGCGGTGGCCGAGCCTCTGGGACGCCCACCCACCTCACCAGCGTTTGCTGTGCGCCAGAAGACACTGGATTCGTTCTATGAGGTGGGACTTCTACGGAAAATTTGTGCTACTAAGAGCTGATAGAACACTGCATCTTCTCCGTAACAAAGGGCTCCCGGTTCAGCCATCTAAGGGACCATTTAGACTCTAGGAATCTCAAGGTGACACTGGCAGTTTGCACTGCAGGTGTCGCAGTAAATTCCAAGAAAGCCCCAGAGAGCTGCGCCCCCTGGTGTACATGCCACAGAAGCGCCTCCCTCCACGGGGTTTCCCTCCCATTAGGTTACTGCTCAGGTTATCTGTCAGCTGACTTCGAGTTCATCAGCAGGAAGATTGTCCTGGTGGGCCCCACCTAATCAGGGGAACCCTTCAAAGGGGGACTGGGCCCTTCTTGAAGTCAGAAGGATTTGAAGCGAGGCAGTGTTTCCTGCTGGCCTTGAAAAAGCCAACCACCATGCTGTGAATTGTCTCTGGTCAGGGCTCATGACAAGGGCCTGAGGATGGCCTCCATGAGCTGAGCAGTCCCCCACTGGTAGCCAGTGAGAAAAGGGGGACCTCAGTCCTTGTCTACAAGAAACTGAATTCTGCCAACAACCAGTGCACTTGGCAGAGGGCCCTGAGCCTCGGATGAGATCACAGTCCGGTGAGGCCCTGAGCAAAAGACTGAAGACCCATTTAACCTATTCCTGGATTCCTGAGCGGTGGAAACTGAGAGATAAGAAACGGCTGCTGCTTTCTGCCGCTGGGTTTGCGGCGACTTGTTCTGCAGCCACGGGAACCTCACGTAGGCATGTGTGTGCCTTGGCGTGGTGGTTGGTTCGGGAACTTAGGCTTAGAGAAGCGAGGAAAGGGGAAGATGTCGGTCCCCACCTACCAACGGCAGGAAGCAGAAAAACAGTCCTTAGAAGCTGGCTGCTTCAGTACCTCCTCTGCCGCCAACCCTTCATCAAGCCCGGATAAGTTGAATAATTAATTCTGCTTCAAGCAGAGTGATGTCTTGGGTAAAGCCCCATTATAAAAAAATCAAATATGTTCTTCAAAGCCATCGCTCCTCTTTTGAAGGGGTTTGCATGTCATTTGCACATTATTTCCTTTGTGTAAAGACGCACAGGGATTTCTACCCTCATCTGAAGCCTCGCGCCCTCTCCCTCCCCGCCCGCCTCTGATTCGCCACCTTTCCCAGCAGCCTCTTTAGGGGTCTCTACCCCGATCAGCAGTTCTGTTTAGGAAGCCGTGTCTCAGCCTGGCGGGCAGCTGTTCATCAGGAGGCACAAGGACTATTTGCAGACACAGTTCGAGGTTTCAGACCCTCGTGGTCAAGGCCCCATGGGGACGAGATGCTGCTGAGGAGGCTGTGAGCAGGGGCCAGCGGCTGAGGAGTTGACGAGGACACTGACTGTGAGCGTGAGGGGCAGCGACTGTAGTGTGAAGCCCTCCCAGCACCCCAGGGCCCACAGCATGCTGCCTCAGCTCCCTCTCCATCCAGGCCTCTCTCCAGGGGGCTGCGGGCCCAGCTGCGCTTTGCCTGACATGGTTTAGGGGAGAAACACTGAAGCCGCCTTGACATCTCTACCCTGCTGCAGTCTTTGTCTCCTGGTCTGTAGAAGTTGGTCCTTGTCCCTCTGATCCCCTTGACACCGATTGCTTGGATGCACATCTGATGGCTCAGTGCTCCCAGCATGGTGCTGAGGGGACCTCTGTCCCTTCTGATGACCAACCTCTCATTGTCTACTTTTCACGCTGGGCCATCTTGAACATCATCAGTAACCATTCCCAGCCTTTCTCTTGTAGCCCGGAGGCCTGGTTTTCAGGTTGGGCCGTTACCCCTAGAATCTTGTGTTAGTTTCCATCTCTCTGCACCAGGGATGTGAGGAGAAATTGAGGTTTGTGGCCGCCTATTTCTGGGGATCTGCCAGGACCAGAGAGACAGGAGCGCTGACGCCCCTCTGTGTGAGCACATGCCCAGACGGCACTCACCTCTGAACATCGGGCGCACAACTTTGTGTCTGCTGTGTGCATGCAGCCTCAGATCGATATTGGTGGGGTTTCTTCTAGAAGCCTGCATTGCTGGTGGATCACAGCATGATGCTGGAGGAGTCATGACATTGGGAGTCAGAGATCCTGGGTACAAATTCTGCTCGTACCTCTGATTAATGGTGTGAAATTAATAAGCAAGATGCTCATCTTTACTACTTACTCTCCTGAAGTGTAAGATGGGTGGGCGTGTTGGCCTGCTAGGGCTGCTGTAACGGGGTGCCACAGACTGATGTCTTAAACAATAGAAGTTTATTGCCCTGCAGTTCTGGAAGCTAGAAGCCCAGGATCAAGGTGTCGGCAGGGTCGGTTCTATGTGAGAGTGGTGAGGGAGGATCTGTTCCAGGCCTCTCTCCTTGGCTTGCAGGTGGTCATCTTATAAGAACACCCGTCATACAGATGAGATCGCATCCCAGTGACTTCATCTTCACTTAGTTACCTCTCTAAGAGCCTGTTTTCAAATAGTCTCATTCTGAGATACTGGGGGTTACAACTTCAACATACGAATTTTAGGGGCGGGAAACCTTTCAGCCCACAAGAGGGGTAATGCTGCTACTTGCTGGTCTGCATCACAAGAGGATATTGACCATCCCATGCCATGATACGAGAGAAAGCACACTAGAAGCTGAGCATGCTACAGATGGAGGGTTTGTGCCAGCGGAGTCGTTTTCTGTAACATGGGGGTCAATGCCAAGGGTACTTCTCTCCACGCAGTCCATCTCCTCCGCCTCGCCTCCCCCTGGATCTGGGGTTGCATTGCTGTACTGCTTTGGTTCTCCACCAGAAGTTCATGGGAAGAGAGGTGTGGGTCGTGACTGTCTTATGGCTGCCTCTTTTGCTTTCTCTCTCATTTTCTTGGAGTCCATACAATGCATTTTATGGT
The DNA here is from genome assembly GCA_004026765.1 of Micronycteris hirsuta. Classification (NCBI taxonomy): domain Eukaryota; kingdom Metazoa; phylum Chordata; class Mammalia; order Chiroptera; family Phyllostomidae; genus Micronycteris; species Micronycteris hirsuta. The sequence goes on along the minus strand of PVJI01008277.1, from coordinate 17,371 downwards.
TGTCAAAGCTATAAAGATCGGTGATTAGCCAGACCTTAGCTGTTTCCACTCGGCACTGCTATTATCAAGATCTCTTTGCCAGCACTGATCATAGAAAGGTGGGGTTTTCATGATTATTATTTTACTGTGGTCAAAGGAAGGGTGTGGATTTTAATCAAATAATTACTTTCTCGGTTTTCGAAGCTAGTGTGACCCTTAGGGGAGAAACACACGCAATAAATTCTACTGACTCATCTTTAAGGGTGACAAACAGACTTTGGTCTGTGCAAGTGGTGGAGGTCAGGGTACTCCAGGCACCCTTTTTATTTTTCTGGATACAGTATGACCGTGCTCCAGTGTAAGGAGAACTATTTTGATGATTGTTCTGAGTTTTGGGCACAGAAGAGAGTCCCTCCTAGCACTCCCTGTTCCTAAAGCTTCATCTGCTGAATATTAACAGCTTTTACATGTGGCCTCATCAGAATGGGAAACGTGGGCTGAAACCAAACCTGGTTCTTGCTACAGGATTTCCCAGAGCCTTTGCCTGCCTGAGCGTGGATTCCCCGGGCTTCCATCTTCATGCATGGAACCCTTGCTCTGGGAGCACCTCGCGGAGCAGAGGACTCTGGGATATTGCCAAAAGGAGATTGCCGTACACACAGAGGTGGATATTACTTTGACTGCAGGAGGCACAGAGAATACTGACTTAAATGGTTTCCATGATTTTGAGCAGAGAGAAACAATCGTTAGGTCACTGTGACTGTTCAGTTCTCAGGGTTTGTGTGCAGTGCGAAGGCAGAATTGGCGATGTTTTATTATATTTTATTTTTATTATTTTTGAAGTACTCCTGGGCAGTGAAGATTTCCATGGTCAATGTCGCATGCCTGATTTCCATTTACCTTTTTTTTTTTTTAAAGATTTTACCTGTTTATTTTAAAAAAATATTTATTTACTTTCAGAGAGAGGTGAAGGGAGGGAGAAAGAGAGGGGGAGAAAGAGAGGGAGAGAAACATCAGTGTGTGAGATATACTAGTTGCCTCTCATAAGGCCCCCAACTGGGGTCCTGGCCCACAACCCAGGCATGTGCCCTGACTGGGAATCGAACCTGCGACCTTTCAGTTCACAGGCTGTCCCTCAATCCACTGAGTCACAGCAGCCAGGACATGAACTGGCGATATTTTAAATGGCAGTTGGTAGGGAGGAGAACACCAGAGGAGGAAAATCCATTATTTGGAGCTGTAGGCCAGTGTTTTCCTATTAGACTACCATATGTATTCATTTTAAAGGAAATAAAACCTACACATTCCCAATTTTGATTTGGGCTACTTTTATTGCACCGCTACCTACTCATTTATGAGCATAAATATGCACATGCCCAAAGTTAGGTTCACACTAGGCCTCCTGCTTTCGGCTCTTCCACAGTTACTTGTCCATTCACATCAAAACACCAAAATCCATGAAATCAAAACCAACAACACTTTTGTGCTGTGGCAGATGATCTTTGGCTAAAAATAACCAACAGTTGCATCAGCAGCAGTTGTTCAGACTCCTTTGGGTCCTGGCGAGTCTGTCCCACGAATGCCGCTGGATGGGGTCAGGTCTCCCACAGCTGTGCCAGGAGTGCTTGGAAACCTCCATCACCCACGCAGGGCTCCAAGAAGTCATTGGCCTGAGCTTGGCCCAAGCATCATCCACCTACTGAGTCTGCCTCTCAGCAATTAGCCCTCAGTCACTGAGGCAGGACTGCTTGGTGCCAACTCCATCGTAAACACAAATGCAAACAAAGGCACTGAAATCGAGCAGTAGGCTTTGGTTAAAAAGGGATCAATCTGAATCTGTAGTGATTCACATGGCTCGCATTATATTGTCTTTAGATGACTATTTAATTGAAAATACAAAATTAAAAAATTTTCATATAAAACTTTTAGACCACTGAGAATGTGTCCCTGGGTCCCCGTTGGAGAAGCAGTACTTTCAGGCGAGTGGGACAGAGTTTGTGGGTTTAATTGAGAGCAGTTGTTTGCAGGCTGAGTCCATGGAGGGCGGCGTGGAGTTCAATCATGCTCTGGTGCCCCCGGATCCTCCCAGTAAGAGAAATAGGAGATTGATTTACCCACCCCTTCCATCTCAATGGCCCTCGACTTGCTGAGATGGTGGAACATGTGATGAAAGCAGAGACTTGAACAGCACTTGACAACATGTGTTGCCTCCATTTGCTGCCCCTGAAACCCTGAGTTTACCACATGAAGGAGCCCAGTCTAGCCTGCGGAAGGATGGCCGGTCCCATGGTGAGGAGTCCAGGGTTCCCAGCCATGGGTCAGCCACCTCCTGGCCCACGGCCAGGTGCGTATGCCGTCCTAGACCGTCCAACCCGGGCAGACCATCCGCTGGCCACAGATGTGCAAGTGAGTCTAGGCTATGTTAACCAAGCCTCAGCAGGTCCGCAGCAGCCTCCCAGTGACTGTGAGCTTAGGAGCAGTCATAACTGGTGGTTGTTTGCGGCCACTGAGTTTTGGGGTGTTATTTTACCTAGTAACAAGTGTCTGATATACATGCATTTTTTTCCTATGAGGAGAAATCTTGACTTTTAGCAGATTCCTGGGGGGATATGGTATCCTCCAAAAGGATACCATAGGTCAGAAAAAGTTGCCCGAGAAAGATCAGCTAGGGGTTCTGAAACTGTTGAAAAAGGCAGAAAGGGCTCAGAGTGGATTATATGGGTGTATTTTACTGAATTGTAGGACTAGGTCTAGGAGTAGCTTAAGAGTGATGGATAGTCATTGATAATTAGAAAAAAAAATACCTCACTCTACTTAGGTACTTGCATTCCTTATGTTTGTATTGTTTTCAGGAGACAAGTTACAAGAAAAAGCACAATGGTTTGGGACACTCCAGGGCCTCCTCCCTGTCAGCTGGGCTGGTGGAAGACCCAGCTCTTTGGAACACCAGCATGGAGCCACTTACCTGGACCACCTTTCGAAGGGCCATCTGTGCAGACTCTCACAGAGCAGGATTTTTGCAGAGCTGTGTGGTGCTTTAAATTCTGTTTAGTAGGATTAAGTAGGCTTTATGAAAAATAGTGATTTGACATCAGAAATAGGGGAAGATTTTGTCCCTAAAAAGATAGTTTGAGTAATAGCATACTTACACAGCTTAATATAGCCAGGAGTCTGTAATTAACGTCTTCCATGTGAAACTTCAGGCTAAGGTCATGGAGGAGATGGGGGTGAGGGGGGAAGCTGGAAGATGTGGCTTTGGAGGGAACAGGGGCTTCAGCTTAGGAAGAACTTACCTTCAAGGGGGGTGAGCTGGGCTGCCCCACTCGGAGTCTTTCTGCCAAGGAGGAGATGGAGCTGGCACCTCTGGGTTGAGAGTCACATCCTCATGTGGTCTCATGGCTGATACTGAGGGTCGTACACAGTCATCAAGAAGCGAGAAGCTGGGGGTGGTTTGAAAATCATGCTTTTTGCCATTAGCTGGAATGTCTTTAATACTTTTAAAGCCTTTCCTTTCCCTCGCTTTCCTTTTTTCTCAGGGCCTGAACATTGTGTGCTTACCTGGATCTCTTTGTTATGTTGTCCATCATTTTGGAGGTTTTGCGATACTGTTTATTCCAGCTAATTTGATTAGTTATTGAAAGCTGGGCCCTGAGAGGAGAGCTGCAAGACACAGATCCTGCTTTAAGAATCTTGTGGTTTTGAGATAGCCAAGGAAACACGAAGTTACTGTGCAGTTTTGCAAATGTTGTAATAGAAGCACGTGTGGGATGTCAGGGCAACACGCTGAATCCAGACTAGGCTGGGTTTATCCGGGGAGGCTTCCTGGAGGAGGGAGCTTGGGCTTCTTCAGCCAGGATTTCAAAAGCATCAAGTATGGGACAATTAGAAACTTAAAAACTTGCCTTGCTGGCCACTGATTAGATGCCACCCTATTGTCATAGGGACAAAGGACTCACGTGGAGTGCAATCCTAGTGCCCCAGGCTGGGGCAGGGTGAATTGTACTTCAGAAACCAGTAGGGACCTTGTTCTTTGAATTGTCTTTCTCCTTGTCTTTAGGCCTTTGGCTATGACCAATGACCCATGAAAGTGTAGGCAAATCGAGGCCAGGAAGATAGCAGCGACCTGCCCAATAGGACCTGAGGCAGGATTGTACCCTCAGCCTCAGGGTCTGTGCCACTCTGTTCCCCTTTGCTTTGAGGCCCACTGATGTCACCCTGAGCCAGCCTGGCCCTGGGCAGCCAGCTGCTGCCAGGCTCCCTGGGACAGAAGGTCATCTATTATGTAAGCTCCATCCATATTCTGGCTGGTGATAAGGGGCGACATTTAATTTTTTTTCCATTATGTGGAATAATTTAAGATTGTGTTATGAGTGTCATTATTATTGCAATTTCTCAGTTATAAAAACAGCATCAATTATTTAATGTCACCTCATGCGTCTGGGTTAAGTGGGGATGGTGAGAGGCACAGAGGGTGGTTGGAAAGGAAGGGAGGAAGGAGGCAAAGCCCTCCCAGGGCTCCAGGTTTCTAAGTACTTTGGGGGTGGGCAGAGTGTGTGTGAACCGCTCTTGAGATCCTCCTTCCCTTCTCCACTGGGGTGGAACTCAGGCCTTGCTTTAGCTGTGGCTGGCAGAGGACACCAATTAATCCTCTGACCTTTCCCCTGGCCCTTCATCAGGGAATTTTGACCTGCTAACAGACCTCAATTAAGTAAACTACCCACCATGGGCCCGGGAAGCTCGGAGTTCCCTCAGCTCGAAGTAGCATGACAGGAGGTGTGCGTGGGCCAGGTTGAAGGTCAGGCTTGCCACAGATGCACACCAGGTTGGTCGGCTTCGCTTCCCCTGAGAGCAGCGACATCCCAGTGGGGGAAGGAGCAGGGACAGGTGGACATGCAGAAGATTGCTGCTGGGACTGGGAGCAGACGGTGAGATTTGGGGCTGCAGGGCTGGCAGAGCTTTGTCACCCGATGGCACTTACTCAGCTGCACCCTGCGTAGGGCTGTCCTCTGCCATTGTAGACCACATCTGGACATGGCTGTGGCCTGTTGGTTACACTCTAGGCCTTTCCTTTCGTGACTCCAGAAACATTAGGAACCAGCTACCGTCTTCCTGGTACCTGGGACAGCGAACCCTGATGAAAGCACCCGGACTGGATTTCTTGAGGGAGACAAGCATATTATTTTCAGAAGCCCTTGCGATTTCCTGTAAGGCATATTCCCGGGCTGCCCTCCTCCCTTCCCTCCCTCTCTCTCATTTTACTTCCTCTATCTTTCCCTCTCTCTCTACTCCCTCTCTTTCCTTCGGGAGGTGCTAATTATTCTACAGCTCCGGCCCCTCTGCATGGCCTTTCCAGAACAGATGGAAATCACTCTGTTTATTCTGAGCCCCAGGGACTTGCCCCAAAGCCTCTGTCACAAGAGGGCAGTGATCTCAAGTTCCATGGCCCCATGGGTGTTGCCTGGTGCCTTCCAGCAGCCCCCTCCCTGTACTGCCTGGGTTTGGAGGAGTGGGTGGGGGCGGATGGGGGAGGGTGTGGTGCAAGAGGAAAGGGAGACCTCTGGCTTGGGAAGGAGCCTATATATCTGGCACTTTGACATTTGGGAGGTGCAAGGTGACACAGCCACCCTAAACTATTCAAAGCTCCAGGGTAGGGGCAGAACGCGACTCAAAACCCTTCTGCGGGGCAGCTGGGCAGGCTCTCAGAGCTGCAGGGGAACGTCAGGGAAGCTTGCGTTAGTCAAACGTCTGCCTGGGAAGAGTTCTCGCTCTCGCCTCACCTTCCTTGTGGGGCTGCATGGGTTGAGCGAGGTGGTGTGCATGGAAAAGCTTTGCAGAGATTTAAAAAAAGCCCCAGAAATGTAAGAAAGTGATAATGTCAAGTAAAGAGTGGTGAGCTGCCTTCAGCAAAGCAGGAGGAGGATGTAGAGAAGGAATTTCTCCCTCGGGTCTCAGTCCCTCCCACACCGTTCAAGGCTGTGTGTGTCTAAGGCTTCAGTGAAGAAATGCAGTCCCTTCTTCCTGCAGAGGGGGCCCCACGGTGTGAGGGGTGTTCATCCCTGCAGGGTGATCGCCCCCTGGGCCCTGCAGGTGGAAGCTTATCCCGCCTGTAATTCCTTGACATCAAGGGACGTATTCCTCTTGATTTCCTCATCAGCAGCTGAGGGTGGGGATGCTGGGAATCCCAGAAGGGAGTTGGAACGGAGCCCTGGGAGGCTGGCTGGGCATGGCTTGAGCTCAGGGATGTGTGTGGAGAGCTTCGTCAGTCGTGGGGTACGGTAGCTGTCTGTAGCATCTGTCGGGATGCTCCCTGCGGCCCCCAGCTGCTCCGCTGGGCCCGCCTGGCTGAATGTGAGATCCAGTGCATACGAGAGGGTGGGTACTGGGGGAGATGCTGGGTCTTTGTCTTGATTGTCAAAGGGCAGCAGCTTCTAAGTGGAGTTGGGATGGGATTTCCTTAGTACACCCCCAACCCCAGCACTGAAATAAAGCAATACAACCAGCAGAACATAGGTGGATAAAATGGCAAAAGGCTGTGGCGGGAAGGGGGATGTGTGCCGTTCTGTTCCTTGCCTTAACTACTGTCTTCAGAAGTCAGTGTGGCTTCTTCCCTGACTTTCACGTTCGCCCGGACACCGCCCTCCCACCCGGCATCTCACCTGAAGGAGCACTCCATCCGCATTTCGGAATGAGCTGGCACCTGTGAAGTGCAGGGACCTAGAACATAGTCACACCAGGAAGGCTAGATCACTATGGCTAGACTTAGTTTTCTTCTTAACTCTAACACTACCTGGTATTCTCTTTTGTAATTTATTGTCCGTTTCTTGTCTGTCTTTGGAAGGAGAACACAGGATTCATGCAGACAGGGGACTCAGCTATTTTGTATCTCTGGGACCTGGAATTGTTCTAATGCTGAATAAGAATTTTCCAAAAACATGAAGGCAGGCAGGCTTCCTAGAGAATGACGAAAGTCTTACCTTTACAGGAAAGAGAGTGTCTGTGAGCTGCCAGCCCTACCAGTAATACAGGGAGCTCTGGGGTCCTGAGCATCCTAAATCTTTCTAAAGTAGGGCTTCTCAACCTCAACACTGTTGACATGTGGCCCGTCATTTGTTGGGGGGCTGCCCTGTGCACTGTCGGGTGTTTAGCAGTGTCCCTGGCCTCTACCCGCTGGATGCCAATAGTGCCCTCTCCTGTACCCCACATACAAAAATGCTCATTGCCAGGCATCCCCTAGTGGTGGTGGGGGTGAGGGCAAAGTCACCCCAGTCGAAAACCATTGTCAATTAAAAGCAGCAACTCTCCAGGCTGCTCCGTACTAAATGGGCTCCAGCCAAATAAACAGCTTTGAGCGCATTAATGCTGCTGCGCTTCTCTGTAATGAAGTGCTTCTCTTCCCAGAGCCTTCCCCCCGGTTACGCATCGATCACAATATACAAAGAAGGAGGACGAAGGGAGGAAACTCAGCTGACACGCTTTCACCGAGGAGCATGTCTTTTATTGCTGCAGTGATTCCTCAGATGCCAGCGTGAGATGTAGGATTAGAAATAATTAAAGCACATAAACCAACAAAGAGCTGTGACTGTGTGGCACATGGCACAGCCACCAGCTGTCAGTTGGGGTGCTTAGGGGGGTTTCTGCATGGGGAGAGACTGGCCTTTCTAAAGTCCCTTCTGTCCCCAGGATTCCATCCATCTGTAGTGTCAACCTTGAGTGTGATACAGTGTGACAGGCTGCTTCTTTGTGTTTCTCCCACGGACGGAGCAGGTGACATCCTGCGGCCCCTAAGATTATACAGAGGGATCTGAGAGTCACAGGCTTTTCCCCTCCTTTTAAAACACAGTTAAATGAGGCGTCGTCACCCTTGTATGCATTACAGAGGACATTGCAAATAAGTGATTGGGGCAATATCAATGTATCTGACAAATGAAAAGATGAAAGAAGAAGGGTTTCTGTTTCTGTTTGTAACAATTAGTTGGGAAGAAATAATGAAATAAAATGTCTGAATCATTTGATTCTCTTTCTGATCCCTGTGGCTGTGTAAACACAGCCAGGCATAATAATTGTTGTGAGACTCCGTCACGTAAGGAACTTACTCAAGGAAACAGTTTCAGTGTTTGCTTATAAGTGGCTGCATTTCAGCGATTGGATCTCGCACCCTTTCTTCTCTCATATTAGAGACACATATTTTTAAATGGCAACTTCTGTTTGTGTGGAACTCTTTGTTCTCAAAAAAAAGAAAAATCAAGTGTTTTTAGGCCCGCGGAGATGATTCTACTCACCTTCCCTTGGCGTCCACGTGATTGGATGAAAGTGCAGGTGTGGGTGTGGGTGGGTCCCCCTCTTCCTCGTTCCCCTCAGAGCCCTGTGTGTCTGCAAGCTGTCAGCAGAGCCAGGGGGTTCTGGCGGATGCCGTGGGAGTACAAGCTCCAGCCCTGTTCTGGATTCATCTGTTTGCCCTTAACTGGAACCGCGGAGCTGGGACTTTGTCTGGTTTTGCTCGCCAAGTATCCACAAAACTGGTGGTCAGTAAGTGTTTGTTCAGTAAAGGTGAGGATCAAAATTAAGACTCTGCCTGGTCAATGCAAAACCAATCAAATTAGTGACAGAGCAGCAGGGTGACGTGGTTGTTAGAAGGCCACCTGGACCTAACTCCCGTGTGTTGCGACCTCCACGGAGGTGTGCTCCCCTTTGCTTGCTGGTCCCCTCCTTTGCTGCTGTTTGCATCGCTTCCCCTTTGCTCTCACGAGAAATGTGAAGGTGGTGAATGGCTAAAAAGGTCGACTTTGCTTCCTGTACCAAGACTGCCACCCAAGTGAACCTGGGCTTCTTTCGACAGTTAAGGGACTGAGTCTTTGGGGCTATTTGCTCTGCGGAGTAGGGTTTTGATGCATTTTTCCTATCTCTAGGATCCACAAGGACCTCTTAGATGCTGTTTTTGTCACCCTGGAAGTTCTACAGTCAGAAAGCTTGCCCTTTGCCTAATGACCCAGCCTGCTGACAGCTGGGTCTGTCCCAGGGACTGGCCCGGCAGCTCTGTGCTCTTGGTAGAGATTGGCAAGCTGCCCGGGCAGCTCTGAGCTGGAGGGTTCTGGGGAATGAAGGTAGCAGAGGTGTTACAGTGACTGCTTCTTGTTTCAGGGTGCAGCAGAAGACCCCCAGATGGCCCTGGCACTGAACTTGGACCCTGCGTTGGTGAAGAAGTCTGATGCCGAGGGTCCCAGTCTGCTCTTCCCTGAGAGTGAACTTTCCATCCGGATAGGTAGAGCTGGGCTTCTTTCAGGCAAGCTCCCCGCTGCAGACCCTGGGCTGAGCTAGACAGGACAGACTAGGGCCTGGTGGCAGGAGGAACGATGGGAAATGCGGGGGCTCTGCTCTCTCCCTCCGAATGCTTCACCCCACTCTGCATAGGGCTGAACTGGCATCTGGCCCTGGGCCTCCCTATCTCACTTATTTTCCAGACCACCTGCTTGTTCACAGGAGGTAACAGTACCTTTTGATTGTCTTTGTAACTGTAACAGTGGAGAAGGACCCCTCTGCTGGGATAGGGCTGATTTCCGTTAGAGTGTGTGGGCATTTGTCCCTCTATCTCCCCGTCTCTGATGGATGCTAAATGATGCTTCCCATGTCTGTGACATTCATCTTTTTTATTTTTTGGGAAACTGTGGCCATTTTCTCTCACTGATTCAGTTTGGAGCCAGAAAACCTAAAAAGACTCATGGCCAAGTCATGCCTTTTAGTTAGAGGGAAGTTGTCCCTTGAGAGGAATCAGGTAGCAACTCCCGAATCTCCTCCGTGGGGAGGGGCAGACTGGGCGGTCGCCCACTGAGCAGGGGTTGAAGGTGCGCTAGAAAGATGACCTTGTCTTCCGGTCTCACTGGCAGACCCCCACCCCCACGTGGCCCAGCCGTCTCTTACTCGGGGCATTTGGCTAAGTTAAGGGCCAGTTAGTGTGAGGAGAGGGGGACACCTTTCTTTTCCTTTGAAGTTAAGTCCCACGGTTCACCTGCAAGCCCCGGCGCTGTGACGCGTTTGTCTCTTGCCCTCCCCTCTTCTGTAGACCATGGATGGAGGACCTAGATCTCTGCAAAGGGTGTTGAGATTGGTGCCTCCTCCTCTGCACGGAGTTCTCTCTTGAGTGAATTGGGGAAAAACAGACTGCAGGCTCATCCTGTCTTCACATGAGGGATTTCAGGGAGAAAAAAAAAAATGTCTTTTCCTGTTTTCATGCTGGCATTTCAATTTGATATTTTTGCCATGTGGAGACTAAGGGGATCTCTAGACCTCGGGGCCAGTCCGCGTACAAAAGTCACAGCAATGTCGCAGCCAGTTCTCAGTGTTCTATGTTCAGAAGATTATGGCCTGAATGAATTGTTCATGGGGAACTTGAATACCTTCTACACTTGGACTGGTCCTCACTGCCTCCCACAACTTCCTATGTGGGATATCACCAGGAAGTAAAAATTCATCTAACATGAGCTCAAGTGATGGAGGCTTAGCATGAAACCTCTGCCTCTGCCTCCAATCACAATGCTGTTCACACTCAAATCAGAACGTCTTGGGTGTTGTCTGCAGTTCTTCTCCTGGAGCAGCCAGAACTGGCTGGTGACCAAGATGGGCCAGCACCCTCCAGTAAAGCTCATCGTTTTTCATGGCGAGGGGTGGGAACGCTGGGACAGAGGGCTCTGTCCTTTCTCACCAGCTCTCCTGGGCTGGCGATCTTGTGTGCCCCTTGGAAGACTCCCGTCCCGATTCTGAGCCTTCTTGAAGATGAAAAAGTTGACCAGATTTCATCCTATCTTGCTTCCCCCCTGCCCCCACTTATCCTCAGGCCATAGGGGGGAGGGTCAGTGCCTGTCAATCACAGGAGGTAAACAGTGGCTATCCCTTCCTGAGACCTTTTCCAAAGGGACCATGGGAATAAAGGGCCAGTGGCAGTTGCTCTACAGGAGCTGCTTGGCCACCCAGGGTGAAGCAGTGAGCTGGGGCCGTGTGAGGGAGGGAGATGCCGTCCTGTCCTATGCTCAGGAACACGTACACACAGCCCGTTACCAGGTTACCAAGCAACCCTTGGTTGCTGCGGCTGTTTAGGTATAAAAGCAAATGCAGCCTGTGGGGGAGCTTGAAGATGCTTTGCCAAGAGGGGGAGAGCCCAGCCACCTCTGGAAAGGTCTCTCTTCTCACCTGGGCACACCTGGGGGTGTCAGACAGTTGGGGCCTCTAACACTGGTAATGGCTATTTGATGACTGGCCTCATGCAGATCAAGCCAGAATATGTGTTATTTGTACCATCTGGATTTGCCCTTCAGCTTGCTGTAAATGGGGCAAGGAGATGGGCTTAATGGGTATTTAGTGAACAACATAAGCCTTTAAAAAATAATATTGGCGCTGCTGCTCTAATGTCCCATAATTGGTCCGGCAAGAGGACAAGCCAGAAAAGCCGCATGGTGGGAGGAAGCTTCAGCTGCTCTGAGCAGCGGCGGCTGCCTGAGCTGGGACACGCGTTTATGAGCTGCTTTCCCGTTGCTGTCTCTGTGCCAACCGTTTCATGCTATCGACTGTTCTCGAGGCTGGGGCTATTTTGGGACTTAGCTAGACCAGAAGTTCTTCTAAAACTATCAGTCTCTCTCTTTACCCATCTTCTTTCTCTTTCTCTCTCTCCTCTTCTCCCCCCGCCCCCGCTTCAACTATTTAACTATCTCCAACTAGCTTTCTGTTCATTAAAAAAGTAATAACAGTTTAAAAATTAAGAAGCAATTTTTCTTCTAGCTTCCAATTCCTCATTAGGGTCCAGGCTTCTATCTTAGACACGGACAGTGTCTCTGGTTTCTTTTATAGCCTTTCAGAAACTCTGTGTTTTACGATTATAGTTGGCACTTTGATGTGTGCCTCGTGCTTTTCACTTCACCATGTGCTTGGGTCTTTGTTTTCCGGGACACTCATCAGTTCATCTCATCCTTGTTGTTGGCATGATCTTTACCTAATTGGTCCCCTCTTGACGGCCTTTTAGGTTGGTTCCAATCTTTTGCTATTATAAAGAACACGGCAGAGAGCATTTTTAGTTGTACGTCTCTGTGGGCAGTTATATTGTTGAGTAATTCTAGAAGTGAGGCCAAGGGTTTTGTGCATCTGGGGTCCATGGATGAGCACCAAAGGATGAACTTTTTGACATTTTCGTGGGGGGAAAAATAGTGTTTTGGAAAGGCAGAGGTCTATGATTTCCATCGCACTGCAGATGGCCAGCCCCCAAAGTTCACCTAGATCTTGAACTTCACTATGTCCACCTCCCCTATTCAGCTGCCCAGTTGGACATTTTCTTTCTCATTAGCACTCTTTTGGCTACAGACTTGTAGTAAAAAGTGAATCAATCCATTCTTTTACTAATTAACTGTCCCATTTCCGTATGCTTGTTTTGATAGAGGCAGTTGAAACTCTTCAAGAGGGAGGGGTTTTGGCTGTTGATCCATTAGCGCGGCAGATGGAGAACTGTCTCTAATTTTGTGAAAGTGTGGAAAGAACGGGAGTAGGCATTGTTTTCTAGTAGAAAAAGAGGCGGATTTAATACAGGGAATTATTTAGTTGTGAAGTGGCTATTTATTTTCCTTAAATCATTCCAAAGCTTGTTGGGGGGAAAAGTGAATGGGTACTTAAGTCAGAGAAACATGAGCTGTGAGAAACTGCTTAGAAACCAATGGTTCCTTAACGTCCTGTTCTTTCATAATCAGAGAATCCGCCTGGTGGTAATAACTGTACCCGCACAGCCTGGCAGATCTGAAACCACGGTTGGTAGAATGGAAATGACGCAGACCCAGTGTTAAGTGGGCGGTAGATTTGGATAAACTGCTGTCACCAGCCCATTAGCAACACTTGTTTGATCTTAGTCTTAAACTCGATTTCCTTATCGGCTATGCTACTGGCTTGCTGGGCGGCATCCTTCTGTGGAAATGGAACTGATCTTGGTGGAGAGAATTTGCCTTTTCTAACTTAAGGTTCCCAAGTGCCCAAGCCCCCAGATTGGTACCTGCAGGGCTTGTGCCATTCAGAACCATGATGAAGTCCAGGTGTTCTTCGATGTCCTTCTCCCTCCTCAAGGCACCCTCATTTCTCCTGTGGGTATCGTACAATACTGTCCTCTTTTAATCTTGTGCTTGGAACCATTCCTCTCCCCATTTTCCCCATTGAACATCCTACCGGAAGTGCCCCTGGGAAACGACTTGATAAACTGACACACGTGGAGCTGCTGACCGCTGGCAACATTTCACTCCTGCTTATGTGTCTGCATTTGAACAGGGGACAGTTTCTGTAGCTAACAGGGAACCCAGGAGATGGATTTTCACACTGGTCAGCCTTTGGAGGATCACACTTCCGTATACGCGTGGGGCTGCAAGAGGGCGGCCAGGCTGAGTGGGGTGAAATCCTTTCTTGGAAGACAGCCTCCTGTTCTCTTTGTAAGCCAACCACGCGTACTCAACTCCCTGCCCCTAGGTTTCCTTGGCACTGAAATTCCTCGGCATAGCCTAATCCTAGGGAACCAAAGAGGAGCCTACTGAAACAGCTGCAAGGCCCCTGTGACTGTCTCTGTTTTCTTCCGTGTGGTCTGCCTTTCCGAGTCTTCCCAAAGGAGCTGCTCCATCCATCACCGATATTTCCAGTGTGACGGAAACGGACATGTGGTCAAAAGTCCGACGTAGCTCCTAGGAGAAATTCCGGGTGTTTCTTTATAAAGAGGTCTCCAAAATAGTGTGTTCAGGGAAGTCTGTGACATGTTAGTAATGTTGACTTTTTATCAGTGAGAGCTCTAAAGATGAAAGACTAGTTTTCCAGTTATTCCTATAGATTTATGTCCTGGCATGTGGTTTTAGCAATTAGACCCTATCCCCCTCCTCCTCGCCCCCTGGAACTGGTTAGCTCAGGGACGTTTAAACATCTTCTTCTGTCCTAAATGAGAGGAGTTGTCTGGGGACTGAAAAATAGGCCAGGCCTGGCATTGCTGCTTCCTGTCTGTACCCTGGGTTTCTTCACTGAAAGGTTGGGAATAAACCAAACCTGTCAGTGCATGGCAGTAGCGCTGAGGCTATTGAAATGTACCCCATTTTCATACAGAAAGGTTTGGCTGAAAGACGAAGAGCAAAGTGCTCAATGATTATAATTACCAGGAGCTCTTCAACATCACGGATGATAATGTAACACCGAAATACCACCTCCAGCAGTGCACTGCGTGGGTGGCTTGAGTGACTGTTAGTGTGTCCCAGCCCATGAAAACACTATTAGGTGGATACATTTTATAGATTCTTTTGCTCCTGAAGAGTGTTATATTTTTGCCTGACTAATATTTAAGCACTCAAATAGCGTGTTTCTTGTTTACTTGCCCTTTTATTACTGTGATTATGTTTTGAGTCCCAATTAATGCAGGCTAGGCAGTCATTCCGGAGTGCGTTTTCACGAGGCCTAGGCCTGGAGGCACATTGGCACTTCTCTGAGTGTGGGACAGCTGCCGGAACAAAGTACCGCGGGCTGAGTGGCTGAAACAGCAGACGTTTATTTTTCACGGCGTGGAGACTAGACGTCTGAGATCAAGGTGCTGGCAGGTTCGGCTTCTCCTGAGGCCTCCCCCTTGGCTTGCAGATGGCTGTCTCCTCCCTTTGTCCTCACATGGTCTTCCCTCCGCCAGCCCGTGTCCTCGTGCCTCTTTTGGCCAGTCGTGTTGGATTGGGGTCCACCCCAGAGACCTCATTTCAACCTAATCACCTCCTTAAAGGTCTTAGCTCTAAACATGTAACTTCTGAGGTGCTGGGTGTTAGGCCTTCAACCTGAATTTAAGGGGGACAACACCCGGCTCGTAACAGCGTTCAGCAATTTTTTGGAAAGTTGTCTTCTCGTGGATGGTAATCAACCCAAAGGGATACCTGGTGGCCAGAGAACTTGGTTTTCTTGGTTTCTTTCTACCTTGTAGGTTCTCTCACTGTATTCCCATCTCCTTATCTGTTAGTCTCATACCTAGATTGGCTGAGGACGCTGAGGAAGCAGTATGGAAAAGAGATGAGCGAAGCTGAAAAGCTACTCCGAGCAACTAGAAAGAAAGTTTTATAATGTTAAGTCTACTCTTATAAGACGGCTGGCAGGCATGATCTACCGCCTGCCAGTGCTACCTGCTGCCACTGTCGCCTGAAATGACAGATTTGGGTAACTTCTGAGGAGATTGATACCATTATACACTTGAGTGTGGACACAGTCCCCTGACCGTATTCATTTTCTAGGGCTGCCAATACAGTGCACCACAAACAGGGTAATAGAAACTCATACTCTCACAGTTCTGGAGGCTGGTAGCCTGAAATCGAGTGTCACTGGGGCCACGCTGCCTCTGAAGGCCCTGGCGGAGTGTCCTTCCTTTATTCTCATGACTGCAGTGGCTCCCGGCATTCCTTGGCTTGCAGCCGCATCCCTTGGCTTGCAGCCGCATCCCTCCCATCTCTGTTTTCATAGTCACCTGGCCCTCTTCCCTATGCGTCGTGTGTCTGTGTCCAAATCTCCTGCTCCTTTTCCTTACAAAGACAGCTGTCGTTGGACGGAGGGCCCACCCTGACCCAATACCTGCGCTTCTCAACTAATCACATCTTCAGAACCTCTGTTTCCAAGTAAGGTTGCGGTCTGAGGTTCTGGCTGGACATGAATTTGGCGGGGACACTTTTTAACCAATATGTGACCAGTCCCATACTTCGATCACTCCATGACTGGGTTAGTCTGGAAGGGTTTGTTTCTCATGTGCAAGGGAGGGAGGGGGACAAAATGAGCGGAAACAAGAGGAGGCTAATCCTGGAAGTAATTAAAAAAACCCATTTAATTCATTGGGAGCATTTAGAACAGCTGTTGTGCCCTTTACTTGAAATATTCATTATGTGTGTACTGAGGAGGTAGGGATACTGTCTCCTTATGCAAAATTTAACATTTGCTGGGCCAGCAGGTTCTATCATCTTTATAAGAGTTCTGACACATTCATTTTGGCTCATAAGTCTATTAAACCAGGGAATGTGTTTTTAATGTGCTTTTTGGGAAACAGAGCAGACAAGTGGCTTGGGCAGCACCAGCCCCCGTTAGGATATTCCTGCCAGGCTTCTATTACCCAGAGATTTAGGAGGCTGCTGCCAAAGCTGGCAATCTGGGCTCTTTTCACATCATTTTGTTTTATTTTTCAGATTTTTTGTTTTTAATTTTTTTTTTTTTTTGCAGAAGCTCCATAAGCTGGAGAAGTACAAGTGGCACTTTGGTTTCAAGTATTTAAGGTCACAATTCTTTATTTATTTTTTGTTCCTTTTGCCTCCTCTGGAAAGTGCCTAAGAAGGGATGGAAACTGGTTTAGAGCCTGTGAGACAGGCAGGACATTGATGGCCCTGACTGAGATAGACAGCCTGGGAGAAGGAGTGGGCCAAGGGGGTTGAAGATGGGGAATTGGGGTCCAAACCTGTGTCATCAACAGCAACACCTCTGGCATCTGGGTTGGGGTCAGTGCAATCCTGCCTTGGAGAAAGGGAGTGCGTGACAAGCCCCACTGAACCGGGGCTGTCTCTGTCAGCATGCATGGGCTGTTCAGCCTCCCGTGTCCTCCTGGGGTTCTGTGCATTCTAGTATTTTGTTTTGCTTTCTTGTTTCTACTGCATTTTCTGTCCAGGGGCCAGAGGAAGAAAATAGCTCCAAGAATCCCCAGACTAAATCAGTTGTCCCAATGAAACATGATTTTGAGAATCGGAGCATTTTAGAGCTGGAGATGTTAAGGGTTGTGCCAGCCACTCCCAGCTGTTTTCCCAAGACAGACTGACTCTCGGGACTCCTGTTTCTTTGATTACCCATCACGAGCTGGTAGGGGAGGCAGAGGCATTCAGTAACGATGGCAGAGGAGGGTGCATTAGATGTCTCTGCAGCTCTTTGATGTGGCGGCTGGAGGTCTCTGCTCTCTTCCCCAGTAAACCAGGTGCGCCCGGAGCTTTCGCAGCGCTGATCCTCAGCAGGTCTCCACATGATTTGTTCCTGTCACTCTCAGTCTTCTTGCCAATAGGGGCGCTCTTGTCCTACACAGAAAAGGAGGCATTTGCCCTAAAGGAGATTCAGGTCTTCTCGGGAATCGGGAAACACATGGCCCATTTTATGTGTTTCCGGTTTATATGTTTCAGTGTACCGTATGTAAACCTCTGATAATCTCATAAGTGGGTGTTGAATGTCCTTGCTGTGCCCACACTGAGCCCTCCATTTTGAGTTTTTTTTTTGAACTATATTTTATTGATTATGCTGTTACAGTTGCCCCACTTCCCCCCTTCTTTCCCCCCACCCCCTTACCCCCCTTTCCCCTCCCTTTAGTTTTGTCCATAGGTCATACACATAAGTCCTTCTGCTCCTGTACTTC
>PVJI01008276.1:0-72261 GCA_004026765.1 Micronycteris hirsuta | reverse complement strand
CAACCCAGGCATGTGCCCTGACCAGGAATCAAACTAGCCACCTTTTGCTTTGTGGGATGATCCTCAACCAGCTGAGCCATGCCAGTCAGGGCTGCTTATGATTTTTGCAAAAGGAAAGAAATGTCTTACTTTGGAGCTCTCCAAGGAAGAGGTGGCAGGTCTTTGATTGAATACTCGTAAGTAAATCAACAGACTCCCAAAAGCTAGAGCCCGGAGCAGCCTCCCTCCCTCCGTTGTTTTCTGTTGAGCAGTATACAGGGTTCTAATAGAACTAAGCCTTGTCCTCCTTAAATTGTTATAATTTAAGGGCCCTGGCTGGTATAGCTCAGTGGATTGAGCGTGGGCTGGGAACCAGAGGGTCCCGGTTCGATTCCCCATCAGGGCACATGCCTGGGTTGCAGGCCAGGTCCCCAGTGAGGGCCATGTGAGAGGCAACCATACATTGCTTTTTCTCTCCCTCTCTTTCTCCCTCCCTTCCTCTCTCTCTAAAAAAAAATAAAAAATAAAAAAAATTGTTACAATTTAAACAATCCTCTCCATGGGTGTACTGCTCTTTTTACTGTCAGGGTTATTAACAAATTTACTACCAGGTGATTACCTCTGATTTCAGAGACTGAAATATGTCATCATAGAGTCACTTGTTAATGATATTCTTTTTTCTTTCCCCAGATTATTGCTTTTGTCCTGGAAGGAAAAAAATCCAAACTTACTCGGCGGCCAAAGGCCAGTGACTACCAGCGTTTGGATCAGAAGGTAAGGAAGGGAGACCCAGTCCACGGGAGGGCTCTGCAGTCTCAGCTGGGCCGAGCAGTGGGCTTGCATTTGGCACAGAAACAGCAACTGGTTCTGGGCCTGCTGCTACCATTGCCCCTGCCCTTTTCAGACCACAAAGTAGAGACATCACATGTGTATGTCTATAGTGTTAGAGCTAAGAGATCTTTAATCACTTCACAACAGCTCCCTCCTTTGACAGAGGAGGAAACTCAGGCCCGGAAATCATTTTTGTCCCTTAAATTCCCACCTCAAGCACATGGCAAAATCAAGTCCTGATGGCAACTCCCTAGGCTCCCATCCTGTGCTTTTCGTCTTACAGCAGCAATTCACGAATTTTCTTAGGCATTGTGATAGAAAGCAGTCTGATGCTCCAGCTGTGGGGTAGAGCCTGAGCTGCTGCATTTCTCAGAGGTTCCCAGGTGGCATAAAGGCTGCTGGTACCACACATTAGGGAGCAAAACACTAGACTACACCCCCTGAAAATAAACGAGTCCAGAAACATATGCTTCCAGCTTCCCAGATCAGCCGTGCTAAGCACTGTTGACTAGATTTCCTGAGTGCGGCCAACCCATGCCTCTGCCAGAAAGCAAAGACCTCCTTCCACCCACAGCAGCAGGAGCCGAGTAAGGTTCTCCTCAAAGGCAGCTGTCAAGCTCATGTACTACCACTGCCTTGCTGCTGGGAGGCACCTTTCCTTTCCCCTTCTCTGTAGCAACAGCCAGGGCATTGGTGAAGAGGTACTGGTGGCCCAACTGCAAGTTGTTCCCAGACTTCCTGCAGGGAACACAGCTCACACGTACAGCTTGTACCAGCTATAGAATAAGCTGTTCGGCTCAGAACATCTTTGCTGACTGGCTCAGTAGGTCACTTTCACAGTGTAACCCTGGCCAAGTACCTTTCCAGATAGTTGCCTTTAAGGTTTGTCACCCCCCTTTATTTACAATGTTTTTTCTGATTTTAAAAAAGGCACATGTAAACAATTCAAAACAATATAGAATGGTACAAAGCAGAAGCCAAGATTCTCAAATTCCCTCCACCAAGTGTGTATTTTCTAGTGTATATTTTATGTCAGACCAACTTGTAAAATAATTCTAGGTGTTTTTATTTTATCAATGGCTGTATTTATGGTGGAGGGTCGGTTTGTCTTAATTCTGGGGTTTTTTGACCTTCAACTCCTTTAAGATTTTTCTCCCCCAAAAATCATGGCAGTAAGGTATATTCCTCTGGAAGAAGATGAATGTTACCAGTGCATTGTGTTGTTTTCGTTTCAGATGTGATTTTTCTGTTTTTGAGACCCTCGTCCTCCCTGCTGATTTGTTTCTAAATCAAGAGAAATGAAGAGCAAAGTACTGTGAATTAAGGGACACCCCCCAGAGTTTGTTGGCGAGTCAGGGCTGGCAGAGGCGGGGGTCTGGGGGGAGGCATTGCTTTGGTTTTCGCACCTGCACTTTGGTGACCTTGTACTCCTGTGCTCCTGTTATCTACGCTGTTGTCTTCCGCCCTTCCCCCTCTGAGTGAGAGTAGGAGTGAGCATGTGGGAACCCAGCTTTGACCAAAGGGAGATCCCAGCCCTAGGCAGGCTAGTACTGCTGACCGCCCTCCCTGGGGCCTTGTCGCTGCAGTAAAGTTACCCCTTGAAAATAGCATTGTACTTGCCACTATTTATGTTTGCAGGCTGAGGAGAAAGCTCAGAAGGTTGAGGTACTTTTCTGCCCGGGCCTTTACTTTGAGGGGGGACGTGCCCTGAAAGACATACACAGTGTGAATGCTGTCGGGCAGAGGGCTACATTGAACACAACTTTTTTCAGAGGCTTCAGCAGCAAGCCAAAACAGCTTTAAAAAAGCGCTTTACCGCCTGCTACCTGAAAGTTCAACCTGTCTAGCATAAGTTCTTCACATTTTTCTGATATTTCCACATGACTTAAGACAAAGTGAATCAACTTCCACTTGGTTGTACTGACATAAAACTGAACTTGGGGATTCTGGGAGTAAAGCTAAAGCTGTAAAGCCGCTGTTCTTGTTGCAGATTTTTTACAATATAGTTATGATTATTGAAACACTCTTCCTCCTGACAATCGTAGCGGGAACTTTCTGGAACAGGGTAAGTTCATGCTTTGTACAAGGGAACATGTAGAAGGGTTTCGGTTTTGCTTTTGGTCTCCATTGTTTTCAAAGGTCTTTTATGAAGTAGGTTCCCCACAAACTCTATTTTGCCTCTCTTGCCTAAGAGACAAAATAGACATATTTAGAAACTAACCGTACTCTTTCTTTTACCTCAGTCTAATTAATGGTCTTCTCAACTGATAAAGAATGCTAAAGGTAGTTAGAAAAATTCTTCTTCTGTCCCATGGGGGCAGTTATTAAAACTTAAGAAGTTCACAGAGTTCCTCTAGGGTCACTGAGGGTACTGTCTTGGATCAAGCTGTTCGAAGCTTTATGTAAATCTGTTCTAGTAGTGCTGCCCTATAACAGAGAGCCGACAAAAAGTTGTTACTACAGAGGAAAAACTGAAATAAAACAACCGATCTCTAGAAATGCAGCGTGTGGGAAGTGAGGGGAACGTGATGAATTCTGTGCTGCGGAAGAAGTAAGTCTACAGAAGGGACCATCGTGTTTGTCACGTTAGCTTCCACGTTCCTTAAAACAGTTCCTGGCTTTGAGTTGAGATTATCATGCAGTGCAGGTGGAGATCAAGAATGAATGAGTGCTCTACTTCTGCGCCAGTCTTATATTGAAACCTTTCCTGCAGTCAGAGGAATCTTCTGGCAGGCTCCCCTAGCATTCCCTAAGACCATGGTTATTATATTCCCTTTTCTGTCTCCCCTGTCCCTGCCTTTCCTCCTCCTCTCCAATGTTTTCTACTTCTGCCTCTCTAGCACTTTTCCTCCGACCTTCATGCATGCACGAGCACCCTCTGCCTCACCCCCGCAACCATCCAGCTTACTCAGTCTGCTGCTCAACTTCTCCAGTAAGTATTGCTTCCATTACTTTGCCACTTATTCTCTACATAATCTTTACAAACTCACTTTGGTCCCTGTCTTTCTACTGTTTTTCTGTAGGTTCAGATCTAATGACTTATTGTCAAAACTTAGTCTTGACCTTGATAGAATTGGACACTATTGACCATCCAAATAGAAATTCCCCTCTCGTGGTTTCTCTGACATACTGCCCTGATGTCACGCACCCCTTGGCCTTATCCTGTGCTGGTGGGGGAAGGGGCCTCAAAGGCAGTTCTCTCTGTTCCTTTGTCTCCTCAGAAATCCATTCATTCTCCATCCTCTGGTGACTACCAAGTCTTCGTCCTTGGCCGAGTTCAGAGGCACCAGTGCTGTCGTGTGCTGAGTATTTCAGCACAGTTGCTCTATTGTCACTGAAACCGAGTTCCTTCTACCCATTAAACTGCCTCTCTCCACTGCCCGATTTCTTTTGTCCTCTCAACTACTAACTACAAACTTTTACCATGTTTATCGCATCACAAAAGTCTTAATCCATTTTTTAAGAATACTCCAGATACAGTCTTTCTTTCCATTTTCCCTGCTTCCTTGTCCCATACCCATTTCGCCTCTCCCCTGCATTTTTTTTTTTTCCAGGAGTCACTTTAATTGGCTCTCCTGTGTATCTTCTCTTACGAACATACAGAGACCAGATTGATCTTTCTAAAATACTTGCCCGGATCTGAAGTTTCTGTCGGTGTCCCTCATGGCTTAGAGAATCAAGTTTACAGGCTCTGTGGGATTCAGGACTCTGCATATGGGCACTTGCCTGCCGGTCTGTCTCTGCACCCTAGTACCCAAAGGCCCCTCATGTTGGGTGCCTGCCTAGGCCTCCGTGCTCTTTGTTCTTGCATTCCTTGGTTTCCCACAGTTATTCTTTGGTTAGGGTGCCCTCCCTTCTCTTTTTTTCCCTACCTCCCCAAAGTTTGTTTCCTCGGGGCCCAGCTCAGGTTTTCCCATGTACCTCCCTAACTTCCCCAGCCTTGGGATCGGCTCTTCTTATTCTCCTTTAATAGCTCTTAATGATGTCAGTCACAAATTTGGAAACTTTAGCAAAACAGGGCAGTCAGTCTGTGATGGCTCTGGTCTCCCCAAGAAAACCAAGCTACCTGAGGGCGTGCCTTGGGCACCGTCTGCACATCTGCCGAGCATGGTGACATCCCTCAGGTCCTTCAGGAGTTTCTTCTCCCAGCAAAGGAGACATTTTCTTTGATCGGGACCTCTGAATGTGACTTAACTGAGGTCTCACACAGCTCTTTCTGGTTATTGATTGCTGTTCCTGATGGATGGATTTTGCTCACAAAAAGGAGAGCAGAAAGAAAGGTGGTTTCAAGAACCGAGAGGGCTGGTATTGTGGAATCCGCATGTTCCACTCCTCGAGCCTCTGAGAAGCCTTGCTTGTGGTGAAAGAGTACAATACAATTTAAGTTTCACTTAGAAATGGCACTGAAGGAAACCTCTCACACCAAAGGAAAACTTGTTTTCTGGATAGTTTTTGTTTTTTGAAGATTTGAAGCATGTGTTTCTAGAGATTGTATGTGGATGAGGGTGAGCTGGCTGAAGTATTTCTTAAGGCAAGGACGCCCAGGAGCCCGAGAGGCACCCGTCTCTAGACAGCTTTAGGCCTCCCTTCCTGCCCCCAGCTTTTGGTGGAAGGGTGATTTCTGTTAGGGGGAATCTAATCTATGCTTTAGTCATGGATGGTAACAGAGGAGCTTGTTCCCTGTTAGATTACTGAGTAGAATTACGTAGAGTCCATTCCTGGACTCTCGGGGAGCAGAATACCCATCATATCAAAAGGCTAAGACAAATTGGAAAGACCAATTAGTTTTTTATATACTTTCACATTTCTTTTCCCATCATGGCTTTTACTGAAATATTTGGTGGTAGAATTCTAAACCTCTAAAATTACCCTGATGGTGATACTCATTTTGTTCCCCAATTCATGTTGATTAAATCAGAAAAAAAATAAAAGGAAGCCTGCCTCTTGTTTCTACAGGGTAACTTGGTACGTAATGCCGCGTGTGTGACGGAAGGTAGCACGCTTTGCACATGCTGAATCTTTGCACATGCCGAATGGTTTGGACAGGGAGGAGTGTGTGCTGTGCACCAGACCTGGTAGTTCTGCCAGCTGTTTTCTGAAAAATCTTGCTGGGGGAATTATTTGGCATGGCCTCGCTTAAGTAAGGATCCTGGGAAGAGATTTTTCAGGTTTAATTGAACTGTAATCCAGAGCCAAGACTGAATCTCAAGCTAGAAACTCCTCTGTGAAAGAGTTGACTGAGCTGTATAGTTTCAAGCTGCCAACAAAGCCAGCCTCCTTGCACTGATAAATATATATATATATAATGATATTCCTTTAATTCAGAAATCTACCATGTTAAATGGTTGTTGACATTGTTTCTCTTTTTTGTTTAACCAGTTAGTAGATTGCCACTGTTATGCAGTGTTTTGTATTTTCAGCTTTTGTAACTAATTTTTTAAGCTTGTTTGGTCTAATGAGTATTTTTCAGTACCTAATGTTTTACTGAGCTTCTATGAATGCTACTTGATGTAATTTTGTATTATTGCACAGAAACTGAAATAAACTTCAAATATTAAAGCCATAGATCATTTTATTTTTAATCTTTAGTCTTCATTCACCTTCCCATCCAGTGTCCAGTAAACTGGAAATGCCATGCTGGGCTTTGTGCGCATTCTGTAGCTTTCCCTGTTGTGATGGTGACTGATTTCCAACCCCACTTCTCCCCACCAGCAGCCCGTTCTAGGTCTAGGGGGTAGCTAGCTGGATCCTTTGTCATCCTTCGGTTACCTCTCGGCACTTGTCCTCTGCCGTGCTGTTGGCCTGGGATGCTCCCAGCCTGCTGCAGCCCCGGTGCAGTCCCCTTTCCCGCCCTGTGCCCTGCCTGCTGACACACCCTGTGCTCTCTCTTTGGAAGATGAGCCTTGAGGCTCCATGAGGGTGTCTTGGTGCCGGCACATTGAGAACCCAGGGTCACCCTAATTATAAGGACAACAAACCTAGGGCCTTGGCTGCATACAAATTGGATGTTATCTTGTAACACAGACCTTGCTAAGTAATACATCCTGTCATTACCTCCAGCCCCCACTACCATATTGAACCTATCACAGGTCCCCCTCTCTGAAGGAGCCACTGGAACCCGCCAAAAAGGATCTGGAGTCCTCTGAACCTATGAAACTTGGACCAGAACCTCACTAGGCACCTTTTTCTTTAACGGTGTAGACTGCTGCACAGCACTGCAAGTGGATGAGGAGAAGCCTTGAGACAACTCGTCTAGCACTTTCAAGGATTCTAGCCACCTGACCAAATATTCAGTTTGACTGCTGAGTTAGGAGGAATGGGTGTGGGGTGCTGAGCACTGCTTGAGATATTAAGGCAATCCAAAACATAACCCCCCGGGCCTTTTCTTAGGGCTAGCATGTTATAAAAAGTATGAAAAATCATCCCCGCCCCAGCTAGAAGAGCTTCATTTGAAGAACTGTGATCTGTGTTAGACTTGTGTGTCGGATCTCCATTCAGAAATCAAAAACCAACGAGAGTGCTTTATATGAGCAGAAACTAATGCTGAAAGAAATTATGGCTAAGTCAGGGGCTGGCCAAATTCCTCTGACTCGTCCCTGACCAGACTAATCCTTCTTCTTTTGTTCCTGGATCCTTGAACGAAGCTTCTTGAGGTCTAAGTACAAGTTCCGCTTCAGGATGGCACTGCTGCACATAAGGGCCCCCTGCATGGCCCCCACCAACCCACAGACGGAGATATCTTGGCCTAGGAGACAAGAGCAGAGACCCATGAGCAGCCCCCCAAGGAGGGGAGAGGGCAACGGCTCTTGTGTTCATCCCCCAGTGCTGGGCCACCCCAAGATCGCTTCCGACCAGGCCCAGGACCCACGCCTGCAGAGGCAGCCCAGGGCGGGCATAGGAGGCTGCAGGGGCCGCGGGGGCCGAAGGGCCTGAGGATCCAAACGGAGGACTGTGGGTGATAGGGAGGCCTTGGTCTCAGCTCTCGGCAAGGTGAGGCAGTCAGTGTACCTGTCAGGTAGAGGTTGGGGACAGGGCTTTGGGCCCTGAGGGAGGCTATTCCGTGAGGATGCAGGCGGCTCAGGTCATGGTCAGCCCCATAAGTGGCACCCTGGAAAGCAGCCAGATAGAACTGATTGGTCAGCGGGGATCCTCCAGTCACACTGTCCACCTAAGAGGCAAAAAAGGCAGCCACAGGATGGGAGTGAGACCTTGTCAGAATCTCCTCTCTTCCTCTTCTGCTCTCCTTGAATGAGCTGACAGCCTGCACGGGTTCCCTGCCTTCCCTGGAGCTCGGTTATCTCCGGGTTTCATTTCCCTGCCCTGAAGACGAGGGAGAAACGGCACCAAGAGTTACCACAACCATCTGGTCTACCTACCTTTCCCTTCAGCTGTGGGAACAGCTTCATGACAACTGACAGAGAGGCGTCGACAAAGGTGGTTTTCAGGGTCTCATAGTCGCTGCTCCGCTTTCCTTTTGGCTCCTCCTGCCACTCCTCAAACCACTCAAAGCGGGTGGGCACCAGCAGGATCATCGTGGACCGGTCTTGGGGTGCAAAGCCAGGGTTACTGCTGCCTGGCCCCTCCCACCCACCCCCTCCCCTGGGATCCTCAAGCCCCACCTGGGAATCGGTCCTCCCAAGTCGGGTCCTTAGCTGATGCGGAACAAACGAAGACAAGAGGGATGTGTGCTGCAGCCTCTTCCCTGGGCATAGAGAGGTAGTGCTCCATCCTGAGGGTGAGAGGGGTGTGGCTGCCAGCCCACGGCCTTGGTCCTCACCGCCACCAGCACCACCCCGAGGACAGTTCATCGCCGGGGATGAAGCTGAGGCACAGCCTAGGTATGGAGAAAGCCCTTCCTGGGGTAGGCCGTTCCTTGCCCACTTCCTCCCGTGCCATCTCCTGCTGCCAACTCCCCAGGGCCCAGGGAGGAAGCAGGGGCCCTGTGGGCCGCAGGCCCGTGCTGACACTCGCTCCCCGCGTGCCTTACGCCTTGTCCATGTCTGTGTCAAAATAAACGTAGCGGTTGGTGGACTGCAGCCCCAAGTCCTTCTTGGTGCCTCGTAGGCAGATGAAGACAGAAAACATGCTCAAGCCTGGCCGTACCATCTCCAGCTGCTGCTTCACACCTGCCAGAGAGAGCTGGTGAGGGCTGCGTGCGCGGTGGCCCCGAGAGCCTGCTGAGGCGCTCACTGCACCTGCCGCCAGCCTCAGTTGCCAGCCTAGCGCTTGGGCTGTTTTTACCATGTTATTTCAACCCTAACTGTTGAAACAACAATTAATTGGCAGGGCCTGCTCTCTTGTCTCCTCCCTGTTGAGGATACAATGCCAGACTGACGCTTCTACCTCCACCCACTTCCTAGCACCTTCGAGAAGGTGGTGCGCAGCCTCCCTAAGCCAGCTCACAGTGCCTGCAGGACAGTCTCGGGCTAACTGCCACCGCCCTTCCCCTGATGTCTTAAGTTAGGAGTGATGACTGGGCTCCGTGCTATAAAGACCACACATATGAACCGTAGTTTGTTATAAGCCTGAATTTCAGTATGAACTTTAATACAACTTTTTTTTTTTTTTAAAGATTTTATTTATTTATTTTCAGAGAGAGGAGAAGGGAGGGAGAAAGAGCAATGTATGGTTGCTTCTCACATGGCCCTCACTGGGGACCTGGCCCGCAACTCCGGCATGTGCCCCGACTGGGAATCGAACCGGGACCCTCTGGTTCCCAGCCCGCGCTCAATCCACTGAGCTACACCAGCCGGGCGCTTAATACAACTTTTAATACGAGCCACCTAATAAATGAATATACACAATTCATAATGTGCAGTACAGTCAGTACAAGGCCTCGAAATGGTAAGCAATGCAAAGGAACAAATACGAACAACATTCCTGGCACGTGGCGTTTCAGGGTTCAGCAGGGGAGGAGGGGAGAACAGCACTGGAGGGAGGCAGCTGCCATCTGATGTTTCCTGGGACCAAAGCAGCTGGGCTTCCCCACCTCTCAGTAAATCACCCCAGACTAGTTTTCCAGAGATTGGTCCTATAAGTCTTATCCTTTGTCCCCATTCCCAGCCCCAGCCCCAGCCCCTGCTTGAGGGATTAGACTGGTTGCTGGGCTTAATTCATTTACAACTATCTGTTGAGGACCTAAAGTGTGCTAACCCTCTGCAGGCCCTGGGGCTGCCACGAGGAGTCAGATGGGCCGCCTGTCTACTGCAAAGGAGACTTTCCTGAAATAAGCTGGACAGCCTCAGAGAGGCTGCAGAGAACTGAATGCTCTGGGTAGCGTAACCATAGAATCTATTAAAAACGCCATTTTTAAAAGCAAAAGGGGGCATTATCATAATTACGGCAGGACAGCTGCCATCAGATTTACAGACACCCCACCATGAGGAGGGAAGGGGAATGTAGGCTTCCATGGCCGCAGTCAGGAGCAGCGGACCACCCTGGAGCCGCAGGAGCACCTTACCTCCTGGGTCCCAGCACCCCGAGGTAACCACACTGCTGGCACTCCCTCGCCAGGTGGGGTTGGATAGGCATAGAGAGAACCAGGGGCCCAGAAGTGAAACCCCCTAGGCCTTCTGAAGCCCCTTAGAACAGCAACTACCTCCACCCAGCCCCTTTGCCCTTTCCCCAGCTAGAAGAAAGACGTCCAGGAACCACATACCTGGCAGAAAAATATAACCTAGGGTCCTAAAGAAGGCACAGTTACACAACCCTTTCTTCTCTACACCAGCCTTCGTTTCCCTGATTACTATGATGAGACCAGGCTTTCCCACTCAAAAATGTCCTCTCCAAACCGTCCCCAGTCACCACCTCAAGGCTCAGCAGTGAGGTTTAAGAAAGGTGCCCTCATTCACAAAGGTTCCCTCTGCCTGACCATCCCACCTCCGCCCACAGCCCTACCTGGTTCTGCCTGT
Organism: Micronycteris hirsuta; assembly: GCA_004026765.1. Taxonomy (NCBI): domain Eukaryota; kingdom Metazoa; phylum Chordata; class Mammalia; order Chiroptera; family Phyllostomidae; genus Micronycteris; species Micronycteris hirsuta. The sequence continues at coordinate 61,540 of PVJI01008276.1, read as the reverse complement.
CCCACAGGCCAGCAGACACCTGGTTCCCATCCCTGATGTGGGAACAGAACTATGAAAACATCTACCCCAACAGCAAGAAACAAAGGAGTCCCACCACTGGGATCTCTGAATTAAGCGTCATCTCTGGCACTGCCTGAAATGTTCTCAAACTGGGACTTACCTGGGGCAGCGTCCAGCTCCCCACCCAAGGAGGCAATTGGTCCTTCAGCCCAGTGGGGGCTGGCACCACGAGCCTGTTTTTAGGGCTGAGCTACCTAAGCACAGTGAAAGTTACTATACAGTGAGGAAAAGCAAGCTGGAAAGGTAACATGGCTACCTGGAAAGAAGACTGGTCTGGGTGGGACCCCAGGATCTGTGAGAGGACAGTGTCAGAGATGAGAGATCCTGGGAGAGAGGGAGGCAGGAAGTACCAAAGGCAAAATCTGGTGGTCAGTCCACCTAGCCCTACCCCACTGCCCTGCACCGGGCAGTCTCAGCCTCACCCCACCCAGCTCACCTAGTCTGAGGGAGGAGGCCTCTGCTGGCAGTGGATGCTGGCTGAGGCCCAGCTATGTAAGGCCCATGAAAGAGAGGCTGGTTTTCAGGAGAACATACACCTTGGACCCAAGTACAACTGCCTCCCATCCCCTCCCCCATGAGGAAATCCAGGGCCTCACTTTTCTGCTGAACCCACTCTGCTGCCCACCACTCCAGCTCCTCAAAGAGCAGCCCCCGCCCCCATTCCGGTGGTGGAGAGCCCCTTCCGCTGCTCCCCGGGCTGCTCCTCCGCTGCTCCCCGGGCTGCTCCTCTGTGCCTTTCCGTCTCAGCCGCATCAAGCTGCCCCCGTCTCTCCGCCTGCAGCCCCAGCCGGAGACCTTTAGCTACGCCCCTCTCTTACCCTCCTGGATTACTGGCCCCCTCCAGGCCAGCAGCCTCCTCCCGTCAGGTCACTCCAGTAGCTTGTAGTTACACAGTATCATAAAGTCCATTTCAAAACAGCTACATCTAACCTAACTTTGGCTGAGCCACTTTGCTCCTCATATGCCAAACCTGCTCTCCTGGCCCTTTTAGTGAGGCCTTGTCTCTGGAAGCTTCTCAGACTAGAGGGGGCCAAGAGCATTCTCATCTCAGCTTTGCCACCTGCAGACAGGCGGCCTTGAGAAGTACTTTCCCCTGCGTGGCCTCAGTTTCCCCAGCCATAAACATCAGGATGATGACAGCTCTTTCCCAGGGGGCTATGAGGGTCGAATGCGATGACCCACCCAGGGTCGGCCACTACTATGCCCACCTGCTCCTGCTCCTGCTCCTGCACAACACCAGACTCTTCTTCTTAGACATGGCTTCTCAGAAGGCATGATTGCACTGAGGCTTATTTCTACCTGGCACCCAGATTTGGGGCCCGGGGTTCAGGGAACAGAAGCCAAAAGGGTATGCCTGCAGCCGCAGCCCTGTGAGGAGCTGCTCTGAAAGAGGCAGAAAGCTACGCCCTTGCTTCCCAAACAAGGCGCACGACAGCTGTATCAAGCCCTTCTCCTCCACGGCAGCCTTAGCCTCCCCCACTGATAATGTCAGACCAGCCTTTCCCACTCAAAATAAGTGAGGAATTAGGGAAGGAAGCAGAATTCATATGGCAAACTTTGCGAAAACCCAAGAAGTGTTCCTTTCAGACTCTCCCACCACCATTAACCATTAGAGAGATGATCTAAGATCTCGGAAAACTGGAAATGGGCAACTCAGAATGGAAACTTAGGAGAGGGAAGGGTGGTTGAGATTATGAGGGGAAGGGAGCAAACATGCCAAGAAGGCAAAGATCAGTAAGGACCACAGGGTCTTTGGGGTGATGTGACATAAAGAGGTTGTTTCCCAGCCCCCACACAGAGGCCTTGCTGGCAGCAAGTCAGAGACCAGCATGTTCACCTTTTCTGCTGAAGGGCGGTCAAAGGGCAGCCACCACCCTGGGCAAAGCATCAGCCAGGCAACGCTGGGAACCTGGGAGAGAGCCACGCGGCCCAGTCTTACCTGGCAGGCAGCGGGCGTTCTCTGGCAATAAGTACTTGTAGGTATTGAAGAGTCCTGCATCAGAGATCACGATGGGGCAATAGATGTTCACCAGCTCTTGACCCTTCTTCACACTGACGCCTGCAGGCGCAAGAACTTGACTGAGGTTCCGTGCACTCCAGGAGAGAAAGACTCATGTCCGGAAAGGGCTCTCCTAGAGGAAGCTTCATTTTCTCAGACCTGAGCATCCAGACTACCCAGGGCCAGACGGGCATGGCCCGGGCAAAACTGTAAAACGACTAAAACATCCTCAAGCACTCCCAGTGGCCCCCATCACTCCGTGTTCACCTTCCCTAGCTTTCTCCCCACCCTGTGTGGGCTGCCTTTTCTTTAGCTAAGCCCAACACCCTTCACACTGACTCCTTGTATCAGCCTTCCACAATGTGGGCCCTGCTGTGTGCCCACCTCACTTCTAGCCGCTCGCTAAATGATTAGGTACAACCGCATGAAACTGCTGATAGTCAACCATTTTTTGCTTATAAAAACAGCAGTTTCTAATGGTTCACCTAATATTTTCAGATGCTTAAAATATTCAGTTCTTTCATACCTCTGTGCCTTTGCACATTCTGTTCCCCTTGCCTGGAATAATCTCCCCCAGCCTCTGGCTGGCTTCTTCGGACCCTTTACGACCTGGCTCGAGCACCGGTGCCCTCACTGAGGCCTTCCCTGTTCCCCCGTCCTTGCATCCCTGTTCACCTCCAGGTTTAGCATGTACTTAAACTGTATCACAGTGATCTTCCCTGTGGGACCGGAAACTTCTTGAGTTAGAGATTAGGATTTGTCTTTTTAGTTTCATCTTTTATCACCTAGCACATGAAAAACACAAATAAATATATTCTGAACTGAATTTAATTGAACTGATAAATCCACCTTGCTTCACGGACCCCGTTGGCTGGAAGGAGAACTTGCTCGTGAAGATGAGAGAAAATCTCACACTACTGACAGCCGGTGGGAAGAAAGAGGTGGCTCTCATCTCTCTCCTACTCTCTTCTACAAATGCATCCTCAGAGATCGCTGATGGCTTTTCCTCCCTTGATTTTTTTGGTGCACTGGGCCACCCACTCGCCACCTCCTCCTTAAAAGGTTCCTCTGCTGGATTCACTGTCACATCAGCCCTATTTTCTTCAGGCCTCTCTCAGTCCCCTCCCCTGATGCTTCTTAATCACCCACAAGTCATGGATGTCCTGCTCTGTTCCCCAGGGTCCTTCATAAAGTTCACCTATAGTGGGATTTTGACCCTCTGTGCAGATAACAGCGAAGACCTGAGCCAGCACAAGATTCTAGGCCCCACTCTGCCATTTACAGGTGGAAAGCAGGGTATTCTGCTGGCCTCCATACTGCCCTAGGGAGTGCCCAGGTTATGCATTCATTCCATTAATCACTCAAAAAACATTTATTGAGCCTCTATTATGTGCTAAAAGCTTTAGACTAAGATTAAAAAGACACAGCCCCTTTACTCAATGAGGTCACAGATTACTGGATAACTATTCTTATCTATTGAATAAATAATTAAATACTGTTCTTTGCAAACTATGCAATCCTTTACCCTTCCAGCGTCCTCTGTCCCTCCAGACTAATTGCTTTCCCCGAGCCCTGCTCTGGGGCAGATTCCAGCCTATAACCCTGATGAAGAAGTCGGTTCTGCTACACCTTCTTCCCTCCGTGCTTCCTGTTCCCTGCAGCCCAGGTCTCTCCCACCCCAGCCCAGGGCCCATGAAGCTCGATGCAGGACTCTCACCGCAGGCTTTCCCAGCTGAGTCCAGCAGCACACTCTGCACAGAGGCTCTTGTCAGGACAGCGCCGCCAGCCCGCTGAATCACAGGGATGGTGTGAAAGGCGATTTCACTAGAACCCCCTCGAGGGTAAAAGGCCCCTTTAAGGTAGTGGTCGACTAGCAGAGCATGAATGGAAAAGGTGCTGTGGCTGGGGGTCACGCCTACAGAAGGAAAGAGCAGGTGATGAGGCAAATGTGGGCAGCAGCACCACTCAGAATAGGACGTGGATTCCTGCCAGAAAACACGCCCTGGCTGGTATGGCTCAGTGGACTGAGCACCAGCCTGCGAACTAGAGGGTCACTGGTTTGGTTCCCGGTCAGAGCATGTGCCTGGGTTGCGGGCTGGGTCCCTGGTAGGGGACGCATGAGAGGTGACCACACGTTGGTGTTTCTCTCCCTCTCTTTCTCCCTCCCTTCCCGTCTCTCTAAAGGTGAATAAATAAAATCTTAAAGGAAAAAAGAAAAAGAAAGCACGGAGCCTGAGTCCCAGGGTTCAAATGATCCCCGTGGCTCAGGGCAGCCGGAGGGCCAGTCTCCATGCAAATATGGGGTACCTTACAGATCTTGGGGCCAGTGGGACTGTCCTCCCTGCAAACTGCCATGTTGCCGAGACCAAGGAGGCCAGTGCTGGTAGAAAAGGAAAATCATCCAGTGTGTGGATGCAAGAATTTTTATCAGGGAGTGCAGCAGGTAGGGGGGCAGACTCCTCACCCATAAGGGTTCATACCGCATTTCAGTTAGCCACGCACGTACAGGACGCACGACTAAGAGCCAGGAGGGCACACCTCCTCCTCCAGGAGCTGCCCAAGGCCCAAAGCCAGCACCCACCGTATGTGGGGAAGATGTAGCTGAGCACTGCCTGGAGCTCCTGGGAGGCGGGCAGCTGCCGCAGGACCTCGGCCAGGGTCTGGGTGGACGCGTGAAGGAATGGAGAGAAACGGATGAGCAGCCCACACTTGTTGAGGAACTGAACCATGGGCAACGGGAGAATCTTCAGCAAGATGGCATGCGTGACTCCCCTGGATACCAGCTGGGGAAGAAAATGTGGAGGGAGGCACAGGTCTCATTTCTAGAACTGCTGGGAGAGAACCACCATTCCAATCGCCTGCACCAGCAGAGGGCCCAGCAACACTCACCCCTGCCTGAACTTGGGCTCAATTTGGATTTTTAAGCATCTGTACTCTCTGAATTCTTCCCATTCTATACTCAGATGAGCCTTTTGATTTTCAGTTTCCTGCCCAAATTCCTTTTGAACAATCCCAATCTGATCTCGGATGAAGTAAAAAAGGGTAATAATCGGACCATACAAAAGCCATCCTGGTCGGGGAAGAGAGCACGGCACTCCACAGAGGCCAGCGTGACAGCGGCAGCTGCCAAGCCCAGGCTCTGGGGGCACAGAGGCTGGCTCAGGTGGGGACCGAGTGCAGGACAGGCGTGACTGTCCCTCCCTTCCTGCCTCCCCCACCAGTCACTCCACCAATGAAGAAGGTCAGCCTTGTCAGGAATAAACATGGGGATCCTTCACATGTCCATGTTACCTTAACCAGCTTTATATACTTGTCAATGGCAGCTTCTTCCTGGGGAAACTTCTCCTTGAGACCCTGAATGTAGGCTTTCTCCCCACTGTACATGGGGAACTCCTTTCGGCCACTGGGCCCTTCTAGGACCATGATGTCAAAGGGAGAGGACAAGGCAACCCAGTCCAGCTGCCCCTCGGTGATCTGGTCCAAGATAAAACGGCTAAAGCTGCCTTCCCCCATTTTGCCGACGTAATGGATTCCTGTGGGCAGACAGACAAACGAGGTGTCTTAGGGATAAGGGGACTGGGCCCTGCAAAGGTGGACAGAGAAGCCAGGTGAGAGACATAGTGGTGCCTGGCTGAACCCACACCGAGGAGGCTGTTCACCCTCGCCGTGGGGAGGAGCGAGAGCATAGACCACCAGCCCCCGCCCATGTCAGCTCCCAGTGGGTATGGCGATCAGACAAGGAAAGAGGTGCCCAGAGAGAAAACAGGGCCTCCAAAACAACAGGAATGCCCTGTATCATCCCACGGTGGCTGCTCCAAGCCTCCTGAAGACAGAGCTATGCTCCCAACCCTTTTCCACATACACCTTACCTGTGTCAAATTCAAGGCCATCCTTTCCAAAGGTATGACAATTGCCTCCTGCCTTGGTATGTTGTTCCAGCACCAGAACTCGCTTGCCAGCTTTGGCCAGAATCGCAGCTGCAGCCAGGCCCCCAATGCCACTGCCGATGACCACCACGTCCAGCTTCTCCGGCACTCGGCTGACTGAGAAAGCTGCAGCAGAGGGAACAGATGGACGGCGGGCTTCTCAGGCAGGGGCAGTGAAAGAGCAAAGATATGGAAACTAAAGAAGGCTTCTCTAGCTTGTACAAGGCTAGAAAGGTCTAGAGCAGTTCGGCATATGAAAGTATACAATATAAATACCTGAAACAAAAGGTTCATAATACAATACTTACCAGAACTATATATGGTGCACTCTGATATTTTCTATTTCACTGCATTTGAAAATGCTAGTTGTAACCCACTAACTTGATTTCAAGTCCCATTAATAGATCACAATTTGGTCTGAAAGAGTTAAACTAGTCATTTCGTTTTTACACCAGCCCAGGTTAAGTGGAATGACTTGCTACTGGTGATGCAGTAAATTAGTGACAGAGTCCAAGTTAAAACTCTGATCTCAGGAGTTCAGACTAATAGTCCTTCCACTTAGAACAGTCTTGTCTCCGACTGTGAGGCAAAATGTGTCACACAAAATTCTAAAATTGTCAAGTGAGAGGGACCTTTGAGATCAAACAGGGATTCCAATTTTTTTTTAAGTAGCAGAACTCTTTTTTTCAACCTTAGGAGGAACCCCAAAATATGTTTTAAAGTTGACAGCAAAGGTACTCTGACGGGAGAGCAGTTTCTGAGCCTGAGGCACCCTGTTGAGCCTCTTCCAAAGTTTCAAAACCAGGGTCCAACCACATGAGCCGGGTCCAGGCATAATCAGTCGAATCACTTGGTGGGCAAAATGAAATTTCCTATACCTGTACAGAAAAGGGATTTCTGGGCATCTGCCTGACGTCCCTGAATGTGGGGTGAATGTGGAAAGGTTAGTGAAAAAGCTAAGGTCCTAGAGCTGAGTAAGGGAAAGGTTTCTTCTTGTCTACCTCTTCTTGTTAATTTAGCCATGTTGCCAAACTCAAGGGGTTCATGGCTTGGGGTGATCTATTCAAGAATGAGACATGGTGCCCTGGCTGGTATGGCTCAGTGGATTGAGCAGCGGCCTGCAAAATTAAGTCCCTGGTTTGATTCCCAGTCACACTAGTCAGGGTACATGCCTGGGTTACAGGCTGGGTCCCCAGTAGGGGGCGCGCAAGAGGCAACCACACATTGATGTTTTTCTTCCTCTTTCTCCTCTCTCCGAAAATAAATAAATAAAAATCTTTGGGAGGGGAGGAAAGAATGAGACATGGTTGTCACAAAGTAGTTTGAAGGAGACATACCTTGTGATAACCACATCTCATTCTTGAATAGAGCACCCTAAGTGGTGAACCCCTTGAGCCCAGTAACAAATTTGGCAATTCCAGTTGAAACTCTCCTAAAAGGACTCCCTCTGGGCCTGGTGTGGACTCTCTGTGCAGCAGTCATCAGCTCGTCCAGGGCTTACTCACCTGTGTCTCCACCGGACAGAGGATCTGTTCTGTAGGAGACTCCCAGAACTGCTGCCTAGCCTGCCTCCACAGGGAAGAGGAGTGGCCTCCTGACCCTGTTTCCTTGAGTACTTGGAAGGGAGGTGGGTAGGTCAGTCCCTGTGGTCACTTTAATTAGTGTTTCTATACCCGTTTTGGGTATAGGGTAGTCAGAAAGGTTTCTGCTTGGTGGAGCAAGAACTGTCTCTGGGAGGCAGGATTCAGGGGCCAACCCCTGTCTAACACTTGGGGGCTGAGGACTGCCTGCTGGGTGATGTAAGACATCCTTGGACAATGATCTCTGGTCTGGTCGTCTGGTATTCTCTGTGCCTTTGCCTCCTAGGGTTGCAACATTTACTAACCACATGTGCACTCTTCCACTGCAACCCCAACCCTGCTTCCTTTCATCCAAGGAGTGCACTTTCTGAAGCACCTGCAGCTAGGGTGGAGCTCATGATGGGAAATGGGAACAGCACCCCAGCAGTTCCCTGAACAGCAGAGAGGTTCCCATCAGACAGGCCACACCACCTTCACTGAGGAGGATCATGGTTTCCAGTGGAGGTGATCTGGGATAAGCAAGACCGAGCAGCAAAGGTCTGGCTGTGGGACTCCGCTAGGCTATGGCTAACGGTGTAAAGACATATGCTTGGGGTCCCATGGAAAGAATTGCTGGTTTTATCTATGAGCTGTCTGAATAAGACTCCCATTGCTGTTCTTCCTCTGAAGGATAAGGGGAAAAAATTACATGCCACATCTCTTCAAAGAGTCTCATTGCTACTAAGAGATGTTCTATAAGCAGGTTTGATTTCAGAAATTTTACCAGAGGTGTGGTAACACAGGCCAAATACCCTAGGAGTATTGAAAAACTAAGTTTTTTAAAATGTAATTTGAGTCAGCTTTCCTGGACTTGCAAAATGAAGCAGGGATGGGCTTCCTAGCCACATGGTATTGGAGGAAGATGGAAATGACACAGGAAAATGACTTGCTTTTTTAGTAAGATTTAAAAACTTTTTTTTTTTTTTTTTTTGCTTTTATTGATTCTAGAGAGAGGGAAAGGGAGGGAGAAAGACAGAGAGAGAAACATAAATCGGTTTCATCTTGCATGCATCCCAACTGGAGACCGAACCCGCAACCCAAGCATGTACCCCAACAGGGAATCAAACCTACGACCTTTCAGTTTGCAGGGTGGTGCCCAATCAACTAAGCCATACCAGGCATTTTTTTTTTTTTTTTTAGTAAGACTTTACAGTGGTCTTAAAAAGCAATTTACTAGTTCCCTGTCCATTCATCTGCAAGGATGAGATCACCGACTCTGGGCAGGTGCAGATTCATGCATTCCTTCGAGTCAGAGCCCAGTCAAGTAGACTCTTGAGACCCCAGCTTCTGTTCTGAGCAACAGCCTTTTAGCTCCCCCTTTTTCCTCCAAAGCTGTGGGGTGGCTGGGGTAGGGCAGGTGGAGGTAAGAGAGCTTGCTCTCTGCATTCACAACACTAGGTGTTTCTAAGCTGTGTCTCCTCCTTGGGGAGTGGCCCCCACTCAGCCAGGGCACAGGCCCCTTTGGCTCTGGGAATCTGCTAACTGGCAGTGGGATGGGCTGACCCGGATACTTGCCCGGCTGTGGAAGCAGCAGGCGGAGCAGCCCAGTGTTTTGTCACAGCCAGATGCAGTCACGGACGTTTAGGAACAGAACACTGCACTGCTAAGGTGTGCGCTGGGAGACAGGTGCAGGGACGCCACACCACCCAGAACCTCTTTTAGCAGAGTGGGTCTGAATGGTGGCATGTCAGCCAAGCTATCAAACCAGGCATCCTGGGCCTGTCCTCTGCCTCCCACAGTCCCACCTGCCTGGAACATGGGGGATAAGCCCGGGGGAGGCCTTTTCAGCCCATGTTCTCTAGAAGTCCCGAAGCTAGAGAGCTGAGAGGAACTGGGACCTAGAACTGTAGTAGGAGGTGACTCTGCCAGTGTGAGCCTCTACAGCCGAGAGAAGGGATGAGGTGGGGCTTTGGATAGGAGTCCCATTTTATTTACTTCACTTGCTGAAAGTAAATAAAACTACCTTGCAAGACAACCAGGTCTCATCCTTGAATAGAACACTCAAACAGCAAATCCCTTGAATTGGGTAATAGCCACTATCATATTACATGACAGGGCCTGGGCCTTCTTGCACCTCGGCTACCAACATGCCATCCAGACTGAGGAAGACCCAGAAACTTTAGGGTCACATGAGTCACCACCACCGGCAGCAACTGCTGCATTGGCAAGTACAGAAAGCACCAGGGAGGCTTCCATCATCACAGGATCAACTCCGACAAATATCACCCAGGTCCCTCTGGGAAAGTTGGTATGAGGCATGATCATTTAAAGAGGAACCAGAGCTTCTGCCCCACTGTCAACCTTGATAGACTGTGGACCTTGGTCAATGAGCAGACACAGGTAAATGCTGCCAAAAAACGAGATTGCAGCCACTCCCATCATTGCCGTGGTAGGACGGGGCTACTACGAAGTTCCCGGAAAGGAAAGCCCCCAAAGCAGCCTGTCATTGTGAAGGGCGAATTCTTCAGCAGAAGAGCTGAAAAGATTGAGTATTGGTGGGGCTTGGGTGCTGGCAGCCTGAAGCCAGGCGGAGGGGAGTTCATTAGATTCTCACAAGTGGCCCTGGCTGGCCATTTGTGGCTCAGTGGACTGAGCGGCAGCCTGCAAACCAAAGGGTCGCCAGTTCGATTCCCAGTCAGGGCGAGACAGGTCCCCAGTTGGGGGCGCACAAGAGGCAAACACATATTAAACGCTTCTCTTTCTTTCTCCCTTTCTTCCCCTCTAAAAATAAATAAATAAAATCTCTCACAAATGAAAAATAAATAAATGACAAGGCCTGGTGGGCTCGACTTTGCCAAGACCTTGGCACGGTGCCCACGCCCATGGGTCCACTGTTCTCCAGCCTGCCCAAGCAAAGGCTCTCGTCTGTGGCGGAACTCTAGCGGGGGGCCTCCGCGGGCCTCAAGCCCTTCCAGCACTTTACATTCTGAGAAACTGAGGCCCGGATCCGGCAGCAGCTCGCCTTGCCAGAAAGAAACAGCAAAGTGGCACAGCTTCAGATCGCAAGGTCTCTTTCGCTGACCTTGTTTGAGCACATTCTTCCGGGACTCCTTGTCGGTCACCAGGGGCGCGGGTGGTCGTTTGACGTCCTCTGAGAAAGGGTTCGGGGAGCTGCTTGAGAACAGCCCCAGGTAAACTTTGCGGAGGACGGCCAGCAGCAGCACGGCCAGCAGCACCAGTGTAAGCCACATGGCGCCTGTCGGAGGACTGGGATCACGCTGATGGCGCCCAGCTTTGTGGCGGTGGTTCCACCGGGTTAGTTAGTCCTGCCCAGCAGGGAGGCGGGGTCAGCTTTGCCCATTTTGCAACCCTGGATTTTTGGGCCAGAAGTCCCGACTCCAGCGCAGATCGACCCTGCCCGCTCTCCGTACTTCCTTGTCAACAACACAGCGTCTCCGCGGGCCTGCTGGGCTTGGGCCGGAGCGGCCGCCGGGAAAACCAGTGCGCATGCGCGAAGGAGGCCTGGCGAGGGGTCGGGACCGCGCCGGGAAAGCTCCCTGGGCAACCGGGACTCGTCGGGCGAGCCCCGGAGACCTTGAGGAGGGGGAAATGTGGGATGCAAATGATGGCCCTGGGGCGAGGCGAGGCTGAAAGTTGCAGGACTGAGAGAGAACCCCGACTGGAAGACCGGAGACCTGAGTTCTGGTCCGCCCTCGGCCGTAGACTCGCTGAGCGACCTGAGGCAAGTCGGTTTGCTCAATTTTTCCCGCGGGCTAGACAGAAGCTGTCCGTCCAGAACCCCGTCATATCCCTGGCTGGCTGGCTGGCTGGCTGGCTGGCTGGCTGGCTGGCTGGCTTGTTGGACGGAGATCTCTCGAGATCTGCGCGTTGCAACCGGCGAGCCCCTCTTCTCCGAGCCCCCACAATTGACCGATAGTTTGGGCCGCGGACCCCCCTCCCCAGAATGGCGTTGCCCGCGGAGGGGGCCTGCTGGCGCCCCCGGGCCTCTGGCTGGGTCCCCGTGGCACCTCCTTCCGTGGGGGCCGTGAGGAGCCGTCCAGCTACAAGCCTGATGAAAGGATCAGAGAACTGTCATTCCTATGTGCGTATTTGTATTTAAGGTATGGACCCAGTTTCTAAAGTAAACACCTATTCAGAGTGTTTAAACTCCAGCAAGCAATCAGAAAATCAGACGTGCAATGAAGTCCCTTACCTAAAGTGGATGCATCGTAAATATTGCATTTTAAAAGGACCCATCTTTATAGGAAGGTCATTTCCTCGGGTTCAGCTTGCCAAATATTGGTGGGAGTGACTTAGAACCTTCACGCACTTGCTGTGTTGACAGTGTTGGCTCTTTCCGTTCTCTGGTACAGATAGTAACTGTCCGGACGCGATTGAAGACGCCAGTGGTGCTCCCGCCAGAACAGAGGCACTAGCAGGTGTGTAAAGCTGCTCATGCTTCTACTCTGCTTGCTCCATTTCATGCACAGTAACAGAAGGGTCTTCCTGAAATTGCTGTCACCTTCTCAAGGTTGGCATATGTATGAGTGTTTTGTCATATGCCGTCATGGAGGTCAAAGAGGAGGGAGAAAAAGGAAGCAGATGCTGAGGCCCCAGGAGACATAGTGAGAGAGAGCTGGTTGCTGAGGTGCCATGAGTAAGGGGCACTGCACTCCCTTCTACATTACAGTGAACCAGATGCCCAGTCGAAGAGCAGGAGGTAATCCTGCTCTTGGTTTTAGGAATCAGTATGTCCTACCCTAACAAAGATTACTGTTTGCTACTGGCAGCCAGTTCTTAGGGAATTCAGATCATATTCCCACCGTGGAAGGCTGATATCTTATAGATGGCATTCTCCTTCCTTCGTTCCTTAGTCACCCAAGTCTGTGAAATACGACTGTCAGTTGCGTGAGGGCCATCTGTCCATTACGATCTGGCTTTTTGTTGTGACACATCCGTGAGTCCAGCTCCCCCATGATGATAGATGGGCCCTCTTCCTCAGGTGCACATGGAATGACAGACCAAATTAGCCAAACTGGCTAAGCAGGTGCAACATGTGTAATATTGGTGACAACTGAAGAAGGCTAGGCATTGTGTTGCATTTTGAGTTCCTGCCATCGTAGGAACCAGATCTAGTACTATAAGCCCTCAGATCCAAGCCTGAGAACTTCACTAAGACCACACCTCAAGGTGCCATCCATTAGCCTCACCCCTTTGATAAGCTACCCCAGATCCCATTAACTTCATTGTCAGAAACAGAATCGCACCACTGCCACTTACAGTGGTGCTGCTGTCTTCTGGATACCGAGAATCCAGCCCTCAGGGCAGCCACTGAAAGATATTTTTTAACTTTTAGGTTTATAAACTTCTATTTGTTTCTTTTTTTTTTAAGATTTTATTTATTTTTAGACAGAGGGGAAGGAAGGTGGAAAGAGAGAAAGAAATATCAATGTTTGGTTGCCTCTCATGTGGGAGGACCTAGCCTGCAACCCAGGCATGTGCCCTGACCAGGAATCGAACTGGCGACCCTTTGGTTCCCAGCCCTCACTCAATCCACTGAGCTACACCAGTCAGGGCTATTTTGTTTCTTTCTTTCTTTCTTTCTTTTTTTTTTTAAGATTTTAGTTATTTATTTTTAGAGAAAGGGGAAGGGGAGGAGAAAGAGAAGGAGAGAAACATCAGTGTGTGGTTGCCTCTTGCACGCCCCCTACTGGGGACCTGGCTTGCAACTCAGGCATGTGCCCTGACTGGGAATTGAACCAGCAACCCTTTGGTCCACAGGCCAGCGCTCAGTCCACTGAGCCACACCAGCCAGGGCCTTTTTTAAATACATTTTATTGATTATGTTATTACAATTATCCCAGTTTTTCCCCCTTTGTCCCCCTCCAGCCAGCGCCCTCCATTCCCTTTGGCAATCCACCCTATAGTCCCCATTTAGTTCATGTCCACGAGTCATGCATACAAGTTCTTTGGCTACTCCATTTCCTATACAATATATATTTCCTATATGCAATGTATTTCCTATATTCTTAACCTCCCCCTGCCTATTCTGTACCTACCAATTTGTACTTCTTATTCCCTATACCTTTCCCCCAATTCTCCCTGCTTCTCTCTCCTCACTGGTAACCATCCAAATGATCCACATCTGTGATTCTGTTTCTGTTATGCTGGTTTGCTTAGTTTGTTTTTTAGATTCAATTGTTGATAGTTGTGAATTTATTGCATTTTAATGTTCATAGTTTGATCTTTTTTCTTAAATAAGTCCCTTTAACATTTCATATAATAATGGCTTGCTGATGATAAACTCCTTTTAGCTTTACCTGGTCTGGGAAGCACTTTGTCTGCCCTTCCATTCTAAATAAAAGCTTTGCTGGATAGAGTAATCTTGGCAGTAGGTTCCTGCTTTTTATCATGTTGAATACTTTTTGCCAGTCACTTCTAGCCTGCAAACTTTATTTTGAGAAATCAGCTGACAGTCTTATGGGAACTCCTTTGTGACTAACTAATGCTTTTCTCTTGCTGCTTTTAAGATTCTCTCTTTATCTTTAACCTTTGGCATCTTAATTATGATGTGCCTCGGCGTGGGCCTCTTTGCATCCATCTGGTTTGGGACGCTCTCTGTTTCCTGGACTTATATGTCTATTTCCTTCACTAAATTAGGGAAGTGTCTTTCATTATTTTTTCAAATAAGTTTTCAATTTCTTGCTTTTTCTCTTCTGGCACCCCTATGATTCGAATGTTGGTACATTTGAAGTTGTCCCAGGGACTCCTTACCCTATCCTCGTTTCTTTGGATTCTTTTTTCTTCTTGCTGTTCTGATTGAATGTTTTTTTCTTCCTTATGTGTCAAATCATTGATTTGATTCTTAGCTTCATTCACCCCACTGTTGATTCCCTGTAAAATTTTCTTTATTTCACTTAGTGTGACCTTCATTTCTGCCTGGGTCTTTTTCTGCTGTTGAAGTACCCAGTGAGTTCCTTAACCATCTCAATAACAGTGTTTTGAACTCTGCATCTGATAGATTGCTTATCTCCATTTTGTTTAGTTCTTTTTCTGGAGTTTTGATCTGTTCTTTCATTTGGGCCATGTTTCTTTGTCTCTTCATTTTGGCAGCCTCCCTGTCTTTGTTTCTGTGTATTAGATAGAGCTGCTTTTTTACCCCCTGTCTCAGCAGCATGGCCTAATATAGAAAAGTGCCTGGTAAGTTGGATGGGGCAGAGCCTTAGGTAATCACTAAGGGGCAACCTGTGTGAACCAGGTTGATGGAATCTCAGGTATAGTGTTGCTGCTCTTTGGCTCTATGTGGGGGTGGGCTCAGAAAGGGGACAATGGCTGCTGCCTGGCCTCTGGAGTTTTTTCCAGGAGGGAGCTGTCCCCTGGCACTCACCCTGATGCCAAACACTTCAGCTTCTCCCTGTATGCCACTGTTGCCCTTCCAGCTGCTGCCCTGATGTTGGAGCCCAAAGAGAATGAGTCTGAGTAAGTCCTGAATTCGTTGCAGGCCCTTTAAGAGGAGATGCCTGGGAATCCCACAGTTTGTTCTGCTGCCCTAACCCCCACTGGTTTTTACAGCCAGAAGTTATAGGGACTTATCTTCCTGGCACTGGAACCCTGGCTGGGTGGTCTGGTGTGGGGCTGGAATCCTTCACTCCCAAGATATTCCTCTCAGTTTTTATCTACCATATGTGGGTGTGGGACCAGCCTGTTCAGCGTCTCTGCATCTCCATGTCTCCATCCCTCCTGCCCTTCTGAATGAATATGACTTCTTTAATTCCTTGGTTGTTGGACTTCCATACAGCTCAATTTTCTGACGATTCTGGGTGATAGTTGTTTTGTAATTTAGTTGTACTTTTTGCTGTGATTGTATGAGGAGGTAAGCCTTGTTTACCTACACCTCCATCTTGACCAGAAGTTGCTTAAAGATTTTTAAAGTCAGTTGTTCTCAACAGAGGCATAACTGAATGATGAAACCGGTTTTCTTTTTAATTTTTTTTTTGTTTTGTTTTTTAGAGGGCCAAGGCTTCAAAGACCTCAGGGACTTCTTTCAGTACTCACAGAAATCTTCTACACCCTGGCAATGACACGTAGGGACTTTTTCTTGCTCTTCGAATGAATGACTGCCAAGAAGAAAGCAAAGGTAGAACAGTTGGATCTCTGGCTCTCCCCGTAGCTTCTAATCTCAGACCCTATTAAACTCCTTTCTGAACCCAAGGACAGAGCTCACTTGAACAAATGATTTTGAGTCATGAATGAAAAATCTTGCTCTTTCCATAATGAGAAAGAATTAAGAAATGGACAGGTAAGCAAGCACTTCTATTTGGGAAAAAAAGGTGTTGGTTTGGGATTTGTCATTAATAATAAGAGCATGTGTCAAGAGAACATGGAGCTTTGGTTCGTTAGTGGACATTTACGTTTTTTTAGCCTTTTGTTATTGGAAACAGTGCTACTATGAATGCCACTGTGAGCATTTCATTTTGCATAGGGGTAAGTATATCTGGTAGATACATCCTAGAGTGCAGCTGCAGGCCCAGCATGTACAAAGCATGTATGATTTTGTCAGGTGTTACCAAGCTATGGAGGTAATAACAATTTACTCTCCGGGGTTTGGTCTTTGATGATATGCTAACTGAAATATATTATCTAAGAGTAGTTTTATTTGGCATTGCTCTTATCATGAGTAAGGTTGAGCATTTTTTCATATTTAAAAACTATATTTCATTTTGTGTAAACTGCCAATATCTATGTCTGTTTTACTACTGGATTGTTGTTGTTTTTTTCTGACTGGTTGGTAGGACTAATTTTTAACATATTAAGTAAATTAGCCCTGTATTGGTGAGATGAGTTGCAAAAAGTTGGTCAGGTGGGGTTTGTTCCAAGCTCTGATAGGGGACAGGTTTGGCTGAGCAGGAAGGCCAAAAGTTAGGGAACTGCCTCACTGAACTTCACCTACTCAGAGCCCTGAGACCTTGAACCAAGCCAAGAAATCTGTATATCTATATAAGAATTTTTTTAAAGATTTTATTTGTTTATTTTGAGAGAGGGGGAGGGAGGAAGAGAGGGAGAGAAACACCAATGTGTGGTTGCCTCTTGCGCACCCCCTACTGGGAACCTGGCCCGCAACCAAGGCATGTGCCCTGTCTGGGAATCGAACCAGCAATCCCCTTGCTTCGCAGGCTGGCACTCAACCCACTGAGCCACACTGGCCAGGGCTGTATAAGAATTTTGAGATAACATTAACTCAGCTTTTTGCAGTTTTTAAAACTAGATTAAACAGCTTTCTTTTATAGTATTCCTTGTAGTTAATGTCTAAGGAGTTCATCCATTGTGTGTGTGTGTGTGGTACTGGGTAAAAGTGTGGCATTTAAGCTGTTGTCTTTGGGGACTGACATGTGCCCAAGAGATTGACTCTGGTTTGCCTTTCAGATTGAAGGTGTGTCTGCTGGGTACTCTCCACCACAGGACAAGGACAACAGTGCTCTTCTGGCTTTCCGAGAAATTCCTGTACGTTCTGTCCACACCGTAGTACCTCCCGCCAAAAGAAGTTTTTGTTGCATGCCGCTGTGTGGTACCAGGAACGCATAACACAGGACGGCATGGACCCTGTCCTCCAGGAACTCACACTCAGGGGAAGGCGTGTAGGGCACAAACAAGCAAAACAAGCTCAGTCTAATAAGATCATTGCTATAGTGAAGCAGAGTATAAAGTGCAGTGGGAATAGCAAAGGCATACCGCAGTGTCAGCTGAGTTGTGTGCATTTTTGTTGGTTGACTATTCATGGAGGGCAAACGCTTATCCCCACATCATCCACCTTCTCATCGTAGTTGGAGCGTCCAGGGGCCTCTCTTTAAGACTGGCTTTAATCAGCCCATCAGAGCAGACTAGGCCTCCAGCTTCAAAGACATTCAGTACAGTGGGTGGGGTGTGTTTGTGTGGAGGGGGGACACCGATTCCACCTTTCTGCTAAAGATCGCCACCCTTACAGATCTCGCAGCTGAAGAACCGCAGCATCCTTCAGGCCCTGACGGCAGAAGCTTGCGGATGGGCGCCAGGCGGTAAGGTCCTTTTCAGGGCCCCTGGAGTCTGGGTGGGGCCCAAGTCAGAGCCCTCCACGGGTCTGCTTTTCATCATTTGAATTTCTCTCACTGTTTGTTCTACAGAAGTTTGTAGATTTATCATTATTTAAAGAGAATTAGAGTCAACACTGGAGGTCAAAAGATCTGAGTTCTAATCTAGCCCCACTAGCTCTACTAGTGGCTTACTACTGTGTGCTTTTGGGCAAATCATGAAATCTCTGTGTCCACAGTAGAAATATTAATACCTCTTTTATCCTGCAAAGGGTATTATGATAGTGCAATGAGTTAGTATGTGCAAAAAGGCTTTGAAAAAGCATCCTATTTTACCTGCTTTATGCAGTTCTTTCCTATATTACTATATTTAAAGTTCATTCCACAGAAAGGCATAGTCGCCAATTCAGAAACACCACTGCTGCAGCCAGATAGCCGTGACTTAAACACTGGCTTTCACCCACCACCCACGTGAGCTGGAGCAAGTTACATAACCTTTCTAATCCTCACCTTTATCATCTATAGGACAGGGATTGTATCGGAACATGTATGGTGGGGATTTTATAAGGATTAAATGAGGTAAGGTAAAGTGCTTAGCACACAGAATGTAAATCACAGTGAGAGCTTGCAAACAAAATGTAATCTCCAAAAATGTGAGGCTTATTAAAAATATTCCAAGGCAGAAAAATTATTTGGAGGGTGATGAAGTGTATTTTAATAGTGGTTTATTTTTACTGTGTGGTGACAAACCTAACATTTATTAGAGATTTTTTACCTTAAATACTAAAATACTAAAATACTTTATATTTCAATACAACTGGCATTATGAGCCAGATATTTTTAATTGTATTAAACAATTATAATTTATTTGAGATTGCTCTCAGCTAATTTAAAATAGGCTGACTAAATCAGCAGTGCTGTTTACTGTACGAGTCAGTGGAGAGCTTAAATAAAGAGGCAGTGGAAAAAAGACAAAGAACCATACCTAAAGTGAGCTGTGCTTACTACCTTGGAGATTTCTGTGTTGCCTCTGTGTTCTGTTAGGAGGAAGTTCGTATTCACGTAAGTATCATCCTCAGGTGGAGAGGAGCCTGCCTGGTTCCAAAAGGAGAGGAAAGACTCTCTTACACGGTCTGGATAGTCGTCTCCAGTTCGTAGGCACCAGATTGCAGTTACTAGGTTGAGACCTGTACTTTAGCTGACGAATCTGCTGTCAGAGCGAAGTCCCATACCCTCGCCAGTGAGGTTCCTGCTCCTTGATCACAGTCTTTGATCAGTTGTTTGTTGGTGAGGGCGAGTGGGGTGAGGGAGTGGCCAAGTTGCTGGTCACGAGGACCTGAAGGCTAATGAGTCAGTAAACCTGTGTGTGGCTGAGGGATGAGGTGGGGAGCCCCCTTCAGCGTCATAACGACGTCCACGGCTGCTGTTCCACTCTTCTCGTTCTGTTCAGCCACTTTGTCCCTCATTTTCATCTCCCAAGGGTCCAGCATGCTGGAAATGAGTTTTGTTTGTTTGCTTGTTTTACCATTCATGGTTGAGTGTTCTGTGTCCTGTTGAAGTTATCCAGCTTGGAAGCCCTGAGCTCTGTCTGCTGCCCAACCCCGAGTTTGGGGCTGGCGAGACTGAATTTCCCAGAGGCCCAGACATTCAGGACCCTGGACTCGTCTCGTCTGCCACCCCTGTCCACTGCCCCGCTGGGCCCAAGTCCACGACTGTGGCCATAGTAGCTGATATGTATTGAGCACTTATCTTTGGGCCACATCCTCCCCTAAGAAGTCGAAGAGTTACATCATCCTTGCAGTAGTCCCACGAGTGATGATAGAGGTTAGGTGACTTGCCCGAAGAAAAACAGCTCGTAAGTGGTGACGAAGACGTGCACCAGCGATTAGGCTCCAGACTGTGCTTTTAGCAACCATCCTCTGCTGCTTCCTAGCAACGCTCTCTTCCTCATTATCCACTAGTGTTCTGAGTTTTAGTAGGATTTTATTTACTTTGCAAGTATACTTTCAAAGCAGTTTATCATCATGGGATGTCCTCAGCCAAGCGTTCAAGGCAGAAAGGAACAGTTCTAAACTGCTTTTACCACTGAGGCTGGAGGGATCACGACTTTGGGCATTTAACTGAAGCCCTTCATCTTTCCACTGTGTAAATCTCCTCCCAGCAAATGGGAAAAGCCAGGGACAGGACAGCCATTGGCAGTTTGGGTCAGAGAGCGACACCTGTGCTTTGGAGACAAGGGCTGTGTAGTGGCTATAGAGAGAGCGTATCCTGCTGCTTTTTCCCTCTGCTTCCCGCCCCCGCCCCCCGCCTTTTATCGTGCTTTTATTCATTCATCAACCGTTTGTTGAGCATGTGTCATGTGTCAGGCAGTGTGCTAGGTTCTGAGAGCCCTGGCCTCATGGAGCTCCCGTGCAGTGAGAAGGACGGTCACCACAGTGACAGGCATCCGGGCGAGGGCGATACTCAGAACTAACGGAAGGATGGAAGGAGCTACAGCAGAGGGGCTGGAGCCTGGGGTGCCAACTCAGCAGAGGGAGAGCAGACTGTCGAAGGCCTGACGGCGGGAAGTGTGGAGACACTCCAGGTCCTTCTCTGTGTCCTAGGGCAGAGCTAGAGAGGTACAAAGGTCCAGAGTGTGAAGGTACTTAGATGCTATGCTGAACAGTTGGCTTTCACCTTGAGAGTTAAAGGGTTTGGACCAGGTGGGCCATCAGAGCTGCCTTTTCAATAGCTCACTCTGGTAGCCCTGTGAAGAGGGTGCCTGAGGGCGACAAGACCCAAGGCAGGCGGATACAGCTGGGGGCTGAGAGTGATCCAGACTACCTAGATCTCAGAGGGTCTCCTTTTGCCACCATTGCAGTTGTGAGCACAGAGGTCCTGAAAGCCCAAGGAGAATGGGAAGCCGTGGACAGCATCCAGCCAGAGACAGGTAACTGCGAGAATAAACAGCAGCCGATTTTGTCGCCTTGTAATCAGCTGTTGGTAAAGGCGCCGTCTCACCGTGAGGCTAACGTCTCTGACTCTGGGATTAGAAGACGGAATTCCTGAGTGGTCTGATTTGAGCTTTGTGACCTAGAATAAAACTTCTTTTCCAAAGCCAAAGATGACATCGCGGAGGGGATGGGAATGAAAGTCACAGGGAAAGGGCTGAGAGAAGACAGGGAGGACCCTGGTCAGGGTCCGCTCCGCAGGGTGATGAGATTCGGGAGAGGGACGGAGGCAACCAGGGCGCTTGCGTAAGTGAAGCAGCTTGTCCACTGTACAAGGAAGTCCCTGCCGTTGGGGGCCGAAGCCGTCTGCTGGGAGGCTCGAAAGGCTTGGTAAAAATGGTCTCACGTCCCTTTCTGAGAGCTGCTGGGAGGCAGAGCTAGGACCCACCTCTAGCCTGGGCCCCACCTGAGCTCCTGGCGAGCTGCTCCTGTTCACTGGGGAGCTGCTTCCCTGTGGGCTGCAACAAAGGGCGGACAGGGGCTCGCGCATGTGCAGGGCGTGAGGAGGGGCAGAACAGAAATTGGGAAAGACCCCTAAGCGAACCTGTGGCACGCTCTTATGTGGGTACCTACTCCAGTCAGTGACTTGCCACCTCACAGATGGGTAGAATTTAGGGAGCCCCGAGGGGCAGATCTGTCCCTCCTCGCTGCATAGGTTGGCGGTCTGAAAGGGGGGTTGGCCCAGCAGATGATGCCAGCCCCTTTGAAAGAGGACAGTTGTAGTAGCTTTGTGTGTCTGATGTTTATACCTGGGAGCCAGTTCTGGACTTAGAGGTGACAAGTGGAAGTCGTCAGTAAATATTTGCTGACAGAATTTCAACTGTTGTCTTCCTCTTTGTTTTGCCACAGGAAGCCAGACCCGCTCAGACCAGTCTGGGCAGCTTATCTCCTTCAGTGAGGCCCTGCAGCATTTCCAGGCTGTTGACCTCTCTTCCTTCAAGGTAGGACAGCAGGGAGGTTCGGGATCCCAAGCACAGCACCTTCTGCCGGGAGCAGGTTTTTATCCCACCAGGATAGGGCACTGGGCAAACAAGATGGAAGCTTCCAGTTGAGGGCTCTATCTCACCCAAAATAAAATCTTGGGTACAGGGTCATGGTTGCCAAAAACCCGTGTTTCATGCAGGGCCCCAGTGGCCTTTCTGGGACTGGCCCAGAGCTCGTGTGACCCTGTCATGCAGAGGTGCATATAGCTGCTCCCTGCTCTTCCATCATAGGGATGAGAGGTCTGGAATCACATGCTGGGTAGTTCCTTGGCGAAGCAAGGCAGACTGTCCAGAGAGCTGAGTTATTTGTGGCTAATGTAAGAAAATCTTCCATTCCCTCAAGGCATCAGAAGCTCTCTGGGAATTTGAAAAGCTATGTGGGATTGAGAAAAGAAAGAATATTGAGACTAACAGCTGGCAAGCTTTCTGGGGCTTCTTGACTGACCAGGAGTAAGTTTAGAGGAATGGGATTTCTGATCTGCGCCCTAGAACCTGGCCCAAGAGAGAGGCTGAAAAGGCAGGAGTCAGGTTGCCAGAAGCTGCCCAGATCAGTTTGTTCAGACACCCGTGGCAGTGGCCCTGAGCAATGAGGAGTCGGCGTGGCCTGGCTGAGGAAGGGCTGGTGGTGGTAGTGGCAGAGGCTCTAGCTACCCTTCAGAAGTATCTAGCTCCAAAAAGAGGTCTCCACTAAATTCCCGTCCCCACTGGCTGTCTCGTCCTGGAATGTGACAGCGCTGCTAGACTTTATAAATGATGTCCTTTGTGCAGAGACAGAGACAGACACACAAAGGCTACATAGAAGCAGCCCTGCTGGGAAACCTGGTCTGGTGTTTGCGAGACCACGCTGGGGAGTCCCACAGCTGGCCTTCTCTCGTCTCCTTGACAGTCTGTGGAATAGCTAGTTCTGGAAGAGCCCGAAGGACCAAATGTAGACAACTGACTGATAGTGCCTAGACTTGGGGACCTCTCTGTCTGTTACAAAGAACCTGGGAGCTGGGAGAGCCTGTCTCCAGGGATTCTGCAGGTGCTTCATGCTTCTGCCCCCTTTCCCTGGCCCAGAGACCAGCCACATAACCAGGGAACTACTTCTTTCTGCAAGAACAGTCTCTGTACTCAGCCTGATGATAAGTTCATCAAAGCAGGTGAACCCAGCATGCTGCCCATTACCTGCAACTTTCTCCCCAGAAAAGAATCCAGCCAACAATTCGAAGGACTGGGCTTGCTGCCCTCCGGCACTGCCTCTTCGGGCCTCCAAAGCTCCACCAGGGCCTCCGTGAAGAAAGGGACTTGGTCCTGACCATCGCTCAGTGTGAGTGCACTGGTGAGGTCAGGCAGAGAGCACTGTTTGTACTTTCCATGTTGGCACGGGGAGCAGGAACTGAAGGGTAAACATTGGGGAGAACAGGGTATCTTTTTTTTTTTTTAAGATTTTATTTCTTTATTTTTAGACAGAAGGGAAGGGAGGGAAAAAGAGAGGGAGAGAAACATCAGTGTGTGGTTGCCTCTCACATGGCCCCCACTGGGGACCTGGCCTGCAACCCAGGCATGTGCCCTGACTGGGAATCGAACCAGCGACCCTTTGGTTCCCAGCCTGCGCTCAATCTACTGAGCTACACCAGCCAGGGCAGAACAGGGTATCTTGAGTACAGTCCAGATCTCTCTTGAGAAGCACTCAGCCTTCCCCTGAAGGGCATTCCAACAGAGAGTATGGGTGTGTCTTGGGGCAGGTGGCCTGGATAGCCAAGACCCAGTGCACGGCCGAGTCCTCCAGACCATCTACAAGAAGCTGACGGGCTCCAAGTTTGACTGTGCCCTCCTCGGAGATCACTGGGAAGATCTGGGCTTTCAGGGTAAGAGAGAGGAGTGGTTCCTTTTTTCCTGGACCCCTGATTCTAGGACTAGACTGATTGCCAGGGAGTCCTCTTCCTGTCATGCCAGCACCATGAGACGGAATGTCTGAGGGGAAGAAGGCATCCAGGGAGAGAATGGAACAAATGCAAAGGCCTCGACGTGAAGCATGCTGGGCTCTGATACATTGTGTGGCCAAAGTGGAGGAGAGAGCGACAGGAGAGAAGGTCGTCTGTGGCCTTGCAGACCGTTATAAAACACTTACTCTAAGTGAGCTGGGAACCGCTGGAGTGATATGATTTAGAATCTAGTTTTTTCTTTTAACTCGTTTCCATGAATATGGATGAAAATTTTGTTTTATTTTTGAGTGAAACAAAATTATTTCACCTGGTTTTGGATTGTGCTACTCTTTTTTTCAGAATCAGCAAATCAGACTTGTATAGAATGGGAAAATATCTTAAAGTAAAAAGGAAACACGATACACCCATAATCAGTGGGCACCCGTTGGTACTAGCAGCGTGGTTAAGTCCTTTTATCCTCTCTCATCTCTGATTGTCTCGAATATTCCTCTGTTTACATTGAAAATCATATGTGTTTGATTTTTGTCTCTACCATTAAACAATTTAAAAATCTCAAGAGAAGAAGCAGAATCTGTTGTATTTACCCATATATTTATTCTTTTCATTGTTCTTTCTTCCCATCTGAAATTCCAAGATTCCTTCTTTTATCATTTCCTTTCTGTTTCAAAAATATCCTTTAGCCGTTTCCTTATGTAGGTCTACTGGCGATAAATTCTCTTAGTTTTCCTTCATCTGAGAACGACGTGATTGCGCCCATGTTCCTGAAGGGCATTTTCTCTGGACAGAGAATTCTGGGTTGGCAGTCCTGCTTCAGCGCTTAAAAACTGGCCGCTTCCTTCGGGTCCTGTTGTTTCTGATGAGAAAGCTGCTGTCATTTGAATGATTTCTCCCTGCTGGTTAAGGAGTTGTTTTTCTCTCTTTCTGTTGTCAACGTATTTTTTCTTTTCTTCCTTTTTAAAAAAACTTCTCAGACTGCTCTGCTGAGGGCATCCAGTTCCCGTTAGTCAGGAGAAGGCTAGGCTCTCTCCGCTTGGCCTGTGACTGAGTCGTTGAAGCTCATGGGAGCAGGGGTTTCATTAAGAATTGCTCCCAGTCACCCTCAGTTTCCTCGTGGTTTCTGTTATAGGAGCAAATCCAGCCACAGACCTGAGAGGAGCGGGCTTTCTTGATTTTGGTCTTTAGTGTGATGATGATGAGTCTTGGTGTGGATTTCTTTGGGCTTATTCCATTTGCAGTGTGCTTAGCTTCTTGAATCTGTAGGTTTCTGTCTTTTGCCAGATTTGGTAAGTTTCACCCGTCACTACTTCGAAGACTCTCTTCAGCCCCACAGCTGCGTGGCCTCTGACGACACGCGTGGGGGCTCGTTGTCACTGCCGCCCGGGCCCCGCGGGCTCTGTTGTTTTACTTCTATTTTTTTTCATCTTTGGCATAGCGCATTGATCTCCGAGGTGCCGGTCATTTTGTTTTGTTTTTTCTCTCTTCTTTCAGAATGGGTAATTTATATGGTTGCATCTTCAAGGTCACTGATTCTTTCCTGTTATCTCTGTTCTGCTGTTGAGCCCATCCATTGGGTTTTTAATTTTAGTTATTTTTTTTAGTTCTAAAGTTTCTATCTGGTTCTTGATATCTGATATTTCTTTACCGAGACTTTCTATTTTTTCATTTGTTTCTAAGCGTGTTAGTGATTATTTATCAAAGGCATTTTTATGATAACTGCAGTGGTAGTTTTCTATTGTTGCTGCAACAAACTATTCCAAGTTTAGCAGCTATAACAACACAGATTGATTAGTTCTGTAGTCCAGAAGTCTGGCCCGGTCTCACTGGGGTGGGAGCACAGCGGCAGCAGAGCTGCATTCCTTTGGGGGGGCTTCAGGAGGGACTCTGTTCCTTGCCTTCTTCACCTTCTAGAGGCTGCCTGCCTTCCTCCTCCTTCACCGCATCTCTCTGAGCCTGAATCTGTTCTCAGCTTCCCTCTTCCACTTTTCCCCTGGGCCCTCCCAGGCAACCCAGGATGCTTTTCTTATCTGCTGATGAGCAGCCCACAGCCTTAATTCTCCCTTGGCCTGGGCGTCGCCTGTGGGTGGGTTCTGGGGCTTAGGGCAGGGATGTCTTTGGAGGGGCCATCTTTCATTCTGCCTACAGAGTTGCTTTAGAATCTGTGTCAGATAATTCAGACCTCTTCGTTATCTCAATGTTGCTGTCTACTGATTGTCTTTTCTCATCCAAATTGAGATTTTCCTAGTTCTTTGTGTAAGAAGTATCCCAGACATTTTGAGTATTCTGTGAAGACACTCTGGATCTTCTTTAAATCTCCTGTTTTAGCAGGACTCCTCTGATGCTGAGACAGTGCGGGGAGGGGCATGTCACCTCACTGCTGCCAGGTGGGGGTGGAAACCCAGTCACCCCATTTGGCGTCCACTAATACTGCTGGCTGGTAAGGGCTGGGGTGCCTCATCACTGTTCCCATGCAGCCTCCACTGACATCCCCTTCACTTCCACTGATACCCCCAGAGGGAGTGGGGGGCTCCTTAGCCCCAGGAAAGGATGAAAGTCCCACTTCTCAGACTGCCCTGCTGAGGGCATCCAGTTCCCATTAGTCAGGGGAAGGCTAGGCTCTCTCCGCCTGGCCTATGACTGAGTCGTTGAAGCTCACGGGAGCAGGGGTTTCATTAAGTATTGCTCCCAGTCACCCTCAGTTTCCTCGTGGTTTCTGTTATAGGAGCAAATCCAGCCACAGACCTGAGAGGAGCGGGCTTCCTCGCCCTCCTGCATCTGCTGTACCTGGTGATGGACTCAAAGACCTTGCTGATGGCCCAGGAGATTTTCCGCCTGTCTCGTCACCATATCCAGGTGGGGCTTTGGTGGGAAGCCAGCAGGGAGGGCTGCGGAGCTAAGACCTGGGCACAGGGCTCTTCTGAGCAGCCAGGCAGGCCTCCTGGGCAGATATCTCTGATTGCTGAGGGCTCTTAGAATAGCTGAGGCAAAGCAGGCATGGCCTTCCCTTGTCAGTGCTGGAATCTGAGCTCCACCAGTCGTTAGCATGTGTCTCAGGGGTCGCCTCAGTTCCAGAGCCTTAAGTTCCTCATCTGTACAATGGAAATTGTGGAAACATCAGCTGGATAGTTGGGAAGATTACATGACGTAATGCACAAAAGCACTGGGCACAATTGTGATATTAGTGTTTCTGCTCACTACTGTTCCTGAGGAAATCCCTGAGCCTGAAGGAGGAGAGTCAGCCTTTGTGTGCCCCAGAGAGGGTTTGCCTCCGAGGGTCCGGTGACACATGGATTTACCGACAGGCCAGAGTGGCTTCTGTAGGCCTAGGTCTCTGTCCAGGCCTGCTCTCTGCGGTTGGGTTTGATGTTTTCGCAGTTAGTGAAAGGTGGTGCTCCCCCCATTTTAAAAAGCAGATTTGACCTGTTTCTTACCATTCATCTATCCCAGATTCATGGGACCTGGAATTCATTCGCTGAACAAATGTTTATTCAGCATCTCCTATGCTAGTTATTGCTCTTCCTGCTTTGAGATTCATCAGTGAGCAGAACAGTCAAAGATGCTTCTAGCAGAAGAGACAAGACAGTAAGCATAATACATACGGAAATTGTGGGGTGTGCTAGACAGTGATAAGTGCTAAGGAGAAAAGCACAAGTGGGGTAAGGTTTGGAGGATGTGGGGAGGGGGTTATAGTATTTCATGGCGTGGTCAAGGTAGTTTTCATGAGAGGCAAAACTTACAACAGGCCGTGAAGAAGTGAGGATGTTAGCCAAACTGGTTTCTGGAGGTAGGGCATTCATTCCATGCAGAGGGAGCAGCTACTGCACAGGTCCCACGGAGAGAGTGTGCGTGGCCTGGGAAGGAGTCGCAGGGAAGCCAGCTGGAGCGGAAGGAGGATGGGAGGGCAGGAGGAAAGGAGGTCCCGGGGTCACAGGGACCAGATGGCCTAGTGCCTGGTAGGTATGATAAGGACTTTGGATTTTACTCTGAGCAGAATAAGGGTTTTCAGCAGCCTGGAGTACATGATTCAGCTTGAAGTATTATAATGGATCCTACCATCTGCCAGATTGAGGATAGTGCAGGGCAGTGATTTTCAGCCAGTGTGCCACAAGAGGCACATGGGTGAGCTGCAAGAATTTTTAAAACACGCAGCACCTGACTGTTTAGTCGGGGCACTAACGTCTTTTCCTGTCAAATAAGAAAGTGACACCAGCCAGTGCAACAGTAGCCGTCCGGTGTGAATGAACCAAACTATACCTATTTTTTTTTGTCAGCTTGGCAAAAATTTATTTTTTGGTGTGCCACAGATTTCTAGTCATTAGTTTATGTGTGCCATGAGATGAAAAAGGTTGAAAATCACTATGCTAGGGCGTGATAATCCAGTTAGAGAGGATGGTGGTTTGGAGCAGGGTATTTTCAGGGGAGGCGGTGGAAGTGGTCAGGCGCTGGATGTAGGATCGCAAGCATCTGGGCTGAAGAGAGTGGAGCCAGCGTGTTTCTCTGCGGGATTGGATGTGGGTGTAAGAACAGGAGAGGAGTCGGTGATGATCTTCAGTTTGAGCAGCTGCAAAGACAGAGCGGCCACCACCTGTAGTGGAGAGGTAAGAGCAAGTTGGAGGGCTCGGTGCGCTGTATGAATGTCAGGTTGACGTTGGCACTTCTTGTCAGAACACCGCGGACGTCACGTGCCCTAGTCTGTGCCCCGGGCCAGGAGCACAGGGTGTCAGCGTGTCCCTGCCGACGAGGCCAGCCTTGGTTCTGCGCGTAAAGAGACAGCTGCTGGGCCTGCGTTGTGAAGTCACTGTTTCTCCCTTTGTAGTTGATAGCTGTGTTGAGGAAAATAACTTGAGACTATGCAAATATCCTGTTTCTCCTCAAACTTCGTTCTAATGGCAATTTTCTGTTTCCCTCATCCTCCTACATTTATTAATTCTGTAAGAATTAATAAAATTTGTAAGAATTGTCTGTGCTCTTCTATTATTCAGTTACATCAGTGTGGACTCATGGATTTTTTTTTTAATCCTATGAGTTATAACCCAACATTATCATTTATTTTGCTGCTCAAATGATTCCGTCTTGGGCCACTTGAGCATCTTGCAGGGTGTCACCTGAGCCCTTTCACCAGGCCCTAACCTGAGAACTTTTACTTTCTGGACACCAAAAGATGATCTAGGTTTATCTTGTATTTTCCCTGAATAATTCCCAGCCCTGGAATCAACCACTTCCCCAAGGAGCCCTTGTTCCTTAAATTAGAGAATGATGTTTAGAAACCAAGATCTGAGCGCCAGGCATTTTCACTGTTATTAAGATCTCACTCCTTCTAGGCCCTCTCAGCGGACAGAGCTACTTATATGTGTGTGTCGCTGGTTCACTCCCGACTCTGACAGGAGAGGTCTTCAGTTGCCCTTCACAGAAACAGGCGGGCGGTGTGACTTTATGCTGCCTGAGGGAGAGGAGCCTGAGAATAAGTGGCTGAAGGTCAGACCTGCAGCATTTCAATCAGATCGTTTTATCTTATAAGGCTAGAGTTGGGCAGGCCTGAGTTAGAAAAAGTGTCATTGACCATATTAATCCTTAAATCCCAGGACCTCAGTTTTCCTCCTTTGTAACATGCGAACATAGCTCCAACCCTGTAAAATTATTCTAACTCGATGATAAGCTATGTACGCCCTGGCTGGTGTGGCTCAGTGGATTGAGCACCAGCCTGCAAACCAAAGTGTTGCCAGTTCAATTCCCAGTCAGGGCACATGCCTGAGTTGCAGGCTAGGCTCCCAATAGGGGGCACGTGAGAGGAAACCACACAGTGATGTTTCTCTCCCTCTCTTTCTCCCTCCCTTCCCCTCTGTCTAAAATAAATAAATAAAATCTTTTAAAAAAGATAAGTATGTAAAGTGCCAAGCACATTTAGTGAGTGTTACTTATCAAGTCAACTTGATTTTCAAAAGTAAAAATACATTTTTTACGCCTTGGCTGGTGTAGCTCAGTGGACTGAGCGTGGGCTGGGAACCAGACGGTCCCTGTTCGATTCCTGGTCAGGGCACATGCCTGGGTTGCAGGCCAGGTCCCCTGTGAGGGCCATGTGAGAGGCAACCATACATTGCTGTTTCTCTCCCTCTCTGTCTCCCTCCCTTCTCCTCTCTCTCTAAAAATAAAATAAATAAAATCTTTAAAAAAAAATACATTTTTTGCCCTGGCTGGTGTAGCTCTGTGGATTGAGCGCGGGCTGGGAACCAAAGGGTCCCGGTTCGATTCCCAATCAGGGCACATGCCTGGGTTGCAGGCCAGGTCCCCAGTGAGGGCCATGTGAGAGGCAACCATACATTGCTGTTTCTCTCCATCTCTTTCTCCCTCCCTTCCCCTCTCTCTAAAAATAAATAAATAAAATCTTAAAAAAAATACATTTTTTACATCTTATGTATAATACATACATAAATATACCTTATGTTTTTTAAACCAATAAAATACATGTGTGTGTGCACACACACCTTCGAATCCAAAACTTAACTGTAAAACAAATAATTATACAGTTCCTGCCACCTGGGCATTTTTAAATTTATAATGTTTACTATATATGTCTGTATCTTTTGGGGAAAAACACTCATTAAATCTTAAGACTTCACATGTGCCTGCGTACGGCAGGGAACACTGGCGGAGGCAGGAGTGGGACTTCATGAGTACCAGGTCTTGGGATACAGCGGGACCCCGCAAGCGAGAATGTGGGCATATTCTGTGGTCGTCGTGATTCAGGGGGCTGACGTCCAGGTCGCGTCTGAGAACTGTGCCGGTTAGCGTAGGAAACAATGCGGTCTCTTGCACCAGCTCCGCTTTGTTACAGCAGATTCCCGGGGCTGAGGAGTATCTTAGCCATCACTGGTCTGGCCCTCGTTTTAGAGATAGGGAAATAGAGACCCAGAGAGGGGAAATGGCTTGCCCACGGTCCCACAGCTAATGATTTCCTATAAATCATCTCAAATCTTAGCTTTTCCCTCCTTGTGATTTAGGACGACTCTTGAAAGACCTTCCTGAAGAAATACAGAAGCCAGAGCAGAAGGTTATTACCAACTCAGAATCCCTTGTTTGTTTTCAGGGATAGGCTTGAATGAGGCGAGGGTGCCAACCAGGCAAACTGGAGGGAGGAGCATCCCCGACAGAGGGAACGGCAAGATGAGAGGGGAAGCACTGGGTACTTGATCTTCACGGACCCAGGCTGACCACTTTGACCAATCTGTTCATCCCTTCGCTTGCGGGCCTTTGTGGAATTTGCTGTGGATTTGTATTTATTCCAGAGTACTCTTGTGTGCATGTCAGAAAATATGAAGAAACAGTAGCTTATTAAATAAGAGAACTGGTGTAGATATCATTTAGCTGTGGTTTTAGGCAAGTCTCTGAGCCTCTCTAGGCCTCAGTTTGCTGTTTTATGAAGTAAGGGGTTTGGCCTAAATAATTCTAAGATCCTATTCAGCTTTATATATGTATATTTAAAAAAATTTCTTGAACTATTAGTAATTCCAAGGTTTTAAAATAAAACTTGATCTCAAGAGTCTATGGATATTCCCCTGCTTACGATACAGAAACAGATGGATTCTGCTACAAAGTAACAGAGAATTGGTAAAACTTTTCCTTATGGGAATATCTCTCTTTTTTAAAGATTTCATTTATTTATTTTAGAGAGGGTAAGGGAGGGAGAGAGGGAAACATCAATGTGTGGTTGCCTCTTGCACGCCCCCTACTGGGGACCTGGCCTGCCACCCAGGCATGTGTCCTGACTGGGAATCAAACTGGCGACCCTTTGGTTCGCAGGCCCACGCTCAATCCACTGAGCCATACCAGCCAGGGCCAATTTCCATCCATTTGATTGCATTAGCATGACAAGCCTACGGACGGGTAGAGCAGAAATGATCCTTGTGAATCCCCTTTTCACAGTGAAGCAGCGTGAGGATCAGAGAGGTAAAGTATTTCTGCCCAAAGCTGGGTAGCTCGTAAGTGGTGAGGCTGGGCCTGGGACCCTCCTCTCCTGACAGCCAGTGGGCAGGCTCCTGACAGCAGTGATTCTCCGCCAGTGACACACTTCGGAGACCCCTGGGGTGCAGACGCCCAGGACCCCCCCCCAGAAGTACTGATTTGGAATCTCCAGCAATGGGGTCATGTCAGCAGCAGCCACCAAACGCGATCTGGTCTTCCTCTTCAGTATTCAAAGGTGTTCAAGCCCAAACATGAGGCATGAAGAGAAGTGAAAGTTTTTTTTTTTTTTTAAAGATTTTATGTATTTACTTTTAGAGAGAAAGGAAGGGAGGGAGAGAAACATTGAGGTGTGAGAGATACATCATCGGTTGCCTCTCACACGCCGCCAACTGGGGACAGGGCTTGAGAAGTCAAATTTTAAATGGAAACTCCACAGTGTCCAGGTATGGTTTCCTCTGCTGTTAGTCAGTTCCCTACACCCAGCCTCAGTGTAGTATTTCAGAGCAAAGGGACACTTTTCAGATCCAAGGGAACTGCTGAAGGAAAGGAGATACTTAGATCTGAATTCCAGATTCTCACTGCTTTTTAATAAGTGGGCTTTAAAAGAATGTTCCTGAAAGTGAATGAACACTAGGTTTAAATCTTCTGTTAATTATGTTGCTACCGTATTCTTGTTCCCATACTTATTTTTAGACTGAAAAAAATCAAGGGAAGGGGTGATATTATGAAGGCAATATATGAAGGTATAAATGACCTCAGCCACACACATTGAGGCAACACTAATAATTGTGAACGTTTGTGAGCACCTACTTAGGCTGACACTGTGCATATGTGATCTAAATTACTCCTTAGAGCAACTCTGTGAGGTAGGTTGTGGGATAATAGAACATGTAAACCATAGATAATAAAAGCTATGTTATAGAATTTTTATACTGATTAGTGTCTTGATGGCACCCAGCATGGCCCTTGTGTCTGGGTGTCGGGGTCCCCAGGAACCATCAGTTTCTCCGATTCACTGGGAGGACTCACCGCTATGATTTAGCACAGCCAAAGCAAAATCAGCAAAGGGAAGAAGTGCATGGGACAGAATCCGTAGGAAACCAGGTGCAAGCTTCCAAGAGTCCCTCCCAGTGGAATCACACCGGACACTTAACTCCTCCGGCATCTCATTGTGCAGCAGATGATATGGTGACAACCCAGGGAGCTCACTAGAAATTCAGTGCCTAAGGCTTTTACTGGGGGCTGGTCACACAGGACCCATCTGACTAGCGCATAACAGAATTCCAGAAGGGGAAGCAGGTGTTAAACACAAACCATAGCATTTGCACAAAGAATTTAGGCACAGTGAGTCGTGCTGAGGGGATGGTGGGAATATCTCAAAATCCAAGTTCCCGGATGCTAGCCAAGGGCTAACCTCGTAAGCAGTCCTTTCTAAGCATAGCAGTCTCGGGCCTGCCGTGTTAACTGAATGTTAATTTGTCTCTTGATTTTGAGAGATAGGAAAGCTGAGTCTCATAGAGTGTGGGTGGCCTTCCTAAGGACACACAGCTAGCAGGTGGCAAGGCCACACTCTGGGATCCAGGTGTCATGGAAGACCCTGAGGAAAATCTTTGTGGAGCTGGAAGATCCTCTACAGTTCGGTCAGTGCTGTCTGACTGAACCTTCTGCAGGAACAGACGTGTTCTAGATCTGCACTGTCCGATAGAGCAGCTCAGCACCTGTAACTAGTGAGCACTTGAAATAGTGCTAGGATGACTAAAGAGTGGCATTTCATTTTTTATAATTTACAATTAACAAATTTAAATAGGTACCAGTGGCTGCTTGCTGCCATACTGGACAGCACAGCACATCATAATGTAATGAGTGTTCTTCTCAGGGGTGGTGGGGGAGAAGGCGGGATAAACAGACTTTGCCTCTGGCTGTAAAGTAAGGAATGTACTCATCTGTGTGTCCCTCTCAGTGGATGTCCTTGTCTGTGTGCAACAATGGAAACTAACAAGTAATATGCAAAAAGCTTTTCATCTGCTTGGTTTTTTGTTATTAAACAGCAAGGAATTTGCTCCTCCAAAAATAAAGCACTGCAGTGGACCCCCGCAGGGGGTCCTGAGGCCCATCCTGGTGAAGTGCCCGGGCTGGGCTCCATGCTGCCCCCTCTGGGGAGTTTGGGCTTCACAGCCAGTTCTGAGGCCTCTTACGAGAGGGAGCGCCAACAAGTCAAGGCTGACTTTCTACCTACTTGCACCTTCTCTGATTTTGGATGAAATGCTTATGCACAGTCAAATAACCAGAAGCCTAGAGAAGGGGAGAGGTGATAGTTAGTTAGATACCTGGGCCTCTCTCCTCTTGTGTTCATCCTGACCCCAGCGGGTGACATGGTCCTTGGGTGGCACGTGGATAGGCCTAGGAGAGCTAACGGACAGGATGTTGCAGAGGCGGGAGAACTCTCCCAGCAGTTATGCAAACCAGCTCTGGAGTAAATTAACCTCAGTTGGAATCCTGGTTCCACTGCCTTAGGGAAGATATTTAGGGTCACTGAGCCTCAGTGTCCTCATCTGTAAGATGGGACGGTCACGGTGAACATCAGGTGTAAGCACCCACAGGATCCCCGCTGCCCCTGGGCCATGACTGTTGTTGCCCGCAGGCCGGGCTGGGTGGTGGAAGTTGGGAAACACAAGACAAGACCTCGGCTGCCACTGACCCGGTACTGCTTCCATTCCAGCAATTCCCCTTCTGCTTGATGTCCGTGAACATCACCCGCATTGCAATCCAGGCGTTAAGGGAAGAGTGTCTCTCCAGGTGAGTCCCCACACTGCTCAGCCCCCAGCCCAGCTCATTAGGACCCAGCAGAGCTGGTTCCCTCCCTCCCTGCCTCGTTCTCCCCAGCTTTCTTCCTCACCTGCCAGCTTCTGGGGGCACTAGGCAAAGTCCCTGTGCACCCACGCCAGTCTCGCAGCCCATCTCCTCCCCAACCCGGCCTCAGATGCGAAGGCCGCCTGGGGAACGGCTTCCCTGGGAGAACAGTGGGGGAGGGCGCCCAGGTGTCAGCTTTCGTCCCCTGCTGGGCAGATGACCTCCCTTGTCCTGCAGGGAGTGTAATCGGCAGCAGAAGGTGATCCCGGTGGTGAACAGCTTCTATGCCGCCACCTTCCTCCACCTCGCTCAGGTCTGGAAGGCGCAGCGGAAGACCATCTCAGACTCAGGCTTTGTCCTCAAAGGTATGCTCGCTCTTCTGGGGAGACCTCGCTCCTGAACTGCTGGTGTCCCCAGGCTCAGGGGCCCCAGGGTGAGGGCTGGGCCGGTTCTGGCTGAAGTACCCTTCCAGCCCACCCTCTGGGGCCTGATAGTTCTCCTTTCTCTGCTACCCTCCCATCTGTTTCTGCCCTTATCCCCATGGGGGTCCTATTTTCTGAATCAAAGCGGGGTCCGACACTGGACTGACTGTTCAAAGTGGCAGTTGTCCTGGCCAAGGCAGTGTGTGGCCCCTGTGGCGCATCTGGTTCCTTGATCTCCCTCTCTGGTGAGCTCCCCCTCTTAAAAGTCTCCTTCACCTTCTCTCCATAGGCTCTGGGTTGGGGGCACTCCCCTGAGGTGCTGGGCCCTGGACTGTGCAGTCCAAAGCCCCCTCAAGCCTTTTGTTCCCCAATATCCTCTGTTCCAGACTTGGAAGCGCTGGCCAAGAAGAGCCCAAGGCGGCTGCTCAAGACCCTGGAGATCTACTTGGCCGGCGTATCGAAGGGACAGGCCTCCTTGTCGGCAGTGCAGACGTGCCATGGGGCACAGGCCCCTCGCTGCAAGGATCTCACTTTCACGGGCGTGTGCGACCTGCCCCCGCCCTCCTCCGAAGGCACACGGCTGAGCTGACCGACCTGAGGCTGGCTGACTGACAGACTGCAAGGCTGGGTCACAGGCAGACCATTTCAGCAACAGCCTGACAAGCCCCTTCCCATCTCAGCAGAAGGAATGCAGGCAGCTCCTGGGCCTGGTCAGAGGAGCCAAGGACCCTCGTCCTCTTGACACATCAGGGGCAGTTAGACTTGACCCACTCCCTGCAGATCTGCCTCCAGAGCAAGAAATTGGCTGGAACCTTAGATGGGCCACAGGTCACCACGTTGGGTCCCCGGTCATCTTGATGAGTGAAAGGATCATGAAGGGGGAGAGCCCCATCTGGACGTTCCTCGTGCCCCCACATTGAGGGATGTTCCTAAGTAGAACTTTCAGGCCTCTGCCGGCCATCACAGGGACCAGACAGGAACACAGGGTAGTTAGAATTTGAAGGGAGAAGCTAGCAGTGGCAGCAGCCAACAGGGGGCAGCGCGAACGAGACCAAGCTGCCCAAGGCTGCAGCCGGGTGGCTTTACTCTCCTCCATCCAGCAGGCCAGTACCTGGGTTTCCCGGGGTTTCTGGCCTTGTATTTATCCCACTCTCCTCTCCCCTGTCTCTCCTCCCTGCTTCGTGTCTCCATTGCTGCCCAGTCACCTACCAGCTGGGCTTCCCCACGGAGGCTGCGCAGTTCCCGTCAGAGATGGTTTTCTAGTCTGGCTGACGGAAGGACGTTCACACATCGGCAGTTACTGAATAAAAGAGTGGTTCTGGGGTGATGGTTCCGCGTGTTTCCCTCCAAGAGGACCTTGCGCCATCCCAGGGCCCTGTTAGAGCCAGGCACTCCAGCGGGCCAAGGCACTGGTCACGGGCTCCGGGAGAGGTTGCTCTGCCCTGGCCAAACTCCCACTGACGCCCACCCTGCACTTGCAGGTCCAGACGCTCTTGACACTCCAGCCAGTGGGCGAGGTGCCCCTGGCTCTTGTTACGATTGACCGGCGTGACGCATCCACACTGGGTTTTTCCTACATTCGTTTCTGGGGAAGCTGCCTCTGTTGCTCCATTCACGCAAGGGCTGAGCTGGGGGCGGGGGCGGGCTGGTGAGAGTCCCACTACACTGCTCTCCTGTCCTCTGCCCTCCCTCGTCACAGGAGACCACTGTCCAGCCCCTGCAGACATCTCCAAGTCCAACCCTCAGGAGGCAGGGCCACCCATCACAGAGGTGGGGATGACATAGCCACCAAGTGTGGAAGGGTACTTGTCACCATGCTCAGCAGGATGCCTCAAGGATGGGGCTGCTCATGGAGCCTGCAGTTTGCCTGTGTCACCTTTGCCAACCTGAACCGATCCTTTGTCCGTCTCACTTCTTCCAGCCCGGGTGCTTAGCTGACCAGCTGAGATGGCAGGGAGTCTGGTGGGGCTGGAACACAGGCCGCAGCTCCGCCTCCATGATGGAGTGTCAGGGTCAGAGGTTCCCTTCCTGCAGATTCCTTTCACTTGCTGTTATACCCGGAGGCCAACTCAGCAGACCCGCCCCTGAATACTCAGCACAGCCGGGGGCCCAGGCCAAGCGGGCCTCCACCGGAGGGAGGCTGGTGGCCTCTGCAGCCGCCCTTTCTGCTCCGTACAATGCTCTCCACACAGCACAGCGCTCAGCGCTTCGCACCCTGGGACACGAGCAGTAACGTAGCCCAGGGGTGAAGTTGCAGTTCTGTTGATGGACCGTTTGGGGGAAGTGTGTATAAGCCCTCAGAGAGTAGACGCAAAAATCTTGATCACATTTTTTGGTGTGTAAAGGTCTGCCTAGGCCTGTCATGGGAGAATTAAAATGCTTCACAACCAGTCGCCAGTAAAAATGCCAGAGCCACGGATTTGGTGCAGCCCTTCTTCCCCGTTTGTAGATCACCCCTGGAACTTCTGGGCAAGATAGCAGAGCAGTGTTCTTCAAAGAAAAAAAAATCTGGTGTGACTCAGTGGATTGAGCACCAGCCTGTGAACTGAAAAGTCACCAGTTCAATTCCCAGTCAGGGCACACGCCTGGGTTGCAGGCCAGGTCCCCGGCTGGGGCATGCAAGAGGCAACCACACGTTGATGTTTCTCTCTCTTCCTCCCTTTCCCTCTCTATAAAAATAAATAAAATCTTTAAAAATAATGCAATTTTTAAAAAGAATCCCCAGTACATGCTCTGTGGAGACGGTCAGGTGGATGGATAACTGGCTGTCTCTGCGCAGAGAGAAAGAGGGATATGCAGGGAGCTGATTTGTTTATGCTTCTTGGCACAAAATCAACAAGATGAACTGGTTCAGAATTTCTGTTTGG
Organism: Micronycteris hirsuta; assembly: GCA_004026765.1. NCBI lineage: Eukaryota > Metazoa > Chordata > Mammalia > Chiroptera > Phyllostomidae > Micronycteris > Micronycteris hirsuta. Next base: position 23,936 of record PVJI01008276.1, on the reverse strand, counting down.
GATGGAAGAATCAAGCCTGTCAGAGCTCAGAAGCCAGATGGCTCTGAGGGCGCATGAGTGAATGTGGTCGGGACAGCCACAGCCCAGACAGGCCTTGAAGATGCTGCTCTTAACGGAGCCCCCGTCTTGCCCCCCCCCCCCACCGTCATGCCGTCCAGGATGGGACTGCCTTGGGGCTACTCTGAATTTCCCCCATTTAGCTATCTAGCCTCTCTGATATTCACCACCCAATTATAAAAGAGCATGAATTAAGGCCTAGACAAGGAAAGGCACCTGCCTGGGATGAAATGGAGGCAGGCTGAGAACCAGACCCATGCCTCTTGTGCTTTTCCTGCAGCCCGAGCTGGCTCTGGGCTCTTCAGACTGGTCATACTTGATGCAATGTGCTTACGAAGTGACAAGCCAGACGTCCACACTTTTGCTGGTGAGCGTGTCATTTGGAAGCTGCCTTGCAATGGTTTATTAGGGCAGCTGGGGAAATGCGGGCTTGAACAGAGGGGCATCCCCAGCCTCCTGCCACAAACTTCTCCCAGCTGGGAACGTGAGACTGATCTGAACCCCTGGCTGAAAGTGATCCTGAGGCCTGGCACTGGGCCACCTCCCTCCAGAGTTCACAGCAGAACCTGCCAGGCCCACTGGGATTCCTGGCCCCTCTGCCTTAATTATGCAAAGCCAGCTCTGGCCCCTCAGAGGAGGGGAATTGTCCCTGGGTTCTGCCTATCCCAGCCTGGGAATAAACCCCTGCGAGTAGGCGAGGCAGGGAGAATTGGCCCTGGTCAAGCATTGCCAGCAGACAGTGGGGAAGACACTTGTCTCCTTTATTGGACAGCCGCGGGGGCACCTCGGTGCTGACCAGGCAGCAGGAGGAGGAGCAAACGGGCAAGCAGGTGGGCGCAGGGAGATGCTCCTCTTACTTCCAGTTCTTGAAGAATTGCTTGAAGATGGGACTCTCACGGCCCTGGGGCAGAATCTCCACCTGCAGGGACAGCAGGAGACATCTTACTCATGAGGTTGCCATCTCTGCCTCCTCCAGGCAAGGCCAGAGCCATGAAGGAGGGTGCTGGGCACCAGGCCTGAGTCCATGCTATCCAGACCAGGGGTGCCGCTCCAGATAAGATGAGATGAGAAACATTACAGAGACACAGCTGAGGACAGAGACTGCTTCCAGGACAAAGGTGAAGTTCGACAGATGCGCCAATTACAGGTGAGCCTTACCAGCTCCCCTCAAATGACCTGTGGAGTCACCGTGCTTGGGCGAGAAGGGGCCGTACCAGCTTGGCACAATCGCCCCGAGGAGGCGCACAAGCTGTCCAAAAGCAAACCAGCTCTCTGGGCTCCCAAGGCAGCGCTGCCCAATAACCTCTTAGAAAGTAATACGTACTTTTAAATCTTTAAGGATCGAGAAGGGCTTCCCCACTGGGGGAGTCTGGTAGGGAGGCCTGGCTGTCCCTGACTGTGTCTGAGGCGTTCCTGCCCTGCGTGTCCTGTCCGAGGGGCAGGTGGCCACGGGGAGGTGCCAGAGGGAGGCTGGCAGCGGCGTCTCCTCACCTGAGTGTTTGGGGCGTACCGCATGCGAGAGATGAAGTCCTCCGCCACCTGGAGGGCCGCCTGCCGCTCCTTCTCGTTAGCTTTTCGCCCTGGATCAGAGGAAGGAGATTTTTCACAAGAGCAGGAACAGTTTCTACCCCACATGCCATGTTTCTTAAGGGAATTTAAGGGGGTCCACAGAATGGCTGGCAACTTTTAAAACAAACGGACGGGGAGGTGCCGAGAATGCTGAGGAGCTCTCTGGAGGTGCGCAGTCAGCCCCTTGACACCCCCCAACCTGGCAGCTGCGGGCCAGGTGAAAACCGCTCCTCTGCCTGCTCCAGTCACCCAAACCCGTTCAGACCAGGGCCGCAGGAACAGTCACGAGGACTAGCGTTCTCCCGGCGTCAGGCGTTAGAGCCAGGGCCCACTCCAGGACCCGCTGCCTCTTGAGCCCCAGCTGCACCGTTACCAAGCCTTCTTCGTACAACTGACCAGGACAGAAGGGTGATTTCCTCCAGTCTCACTCCCATCATGCCACATGGCAGATGAGGCCTAACAGTTATGCCCTCGAAGAGCATCTGAAAAGGAAGACACCAGAGCCATCCATTCTCTCCCTTCCACAGTCTCCCTGTAAGACGAATGGACTTCGGCTTAAGGCATTTTCCCAAGGCAACAATGTGGGGAACTGTGGTGGGTTCTCCAGTGCAAAAAACAAACAGACCAAAATGGAATCTTGTGGTGAGGCCTCCCCACCCCAACCCCGGACTTAATACTCAGCCTCACGGCAGTTTCAACCTCTCACAGGAGTGGAATTTTAAAACGACCCAGGTCTGGAATTTCCTGGTCAGCACTAGTGAGGCAATCTGGCTGATAAGACTCCTGCCTGCCCCTAAGGGAAAGTGGCCTTGCCTGAAATCCACTCTTTTCACTTCTTTGTCCCACTCTCTCTCTCTCTTTTTTTTTTTTTTTTTTTACCCTAATCTGAGGATCCATTTATTGACTTGAGAGAGGGAGAAGAGAGAACATGGATCAGTTGCCTCACGCACACACCCCACCCACGGATCGGACCCGCAACCTAGGTATGTGCCCTGACCGGGAATCAAACCCACTACCTTTTGGTGTACCAGATGGTTCTCTAATCGACCGAGCCACCTGGCCAGGGCTGTCCCCACTCTTTCTGCCTATAGAAGACTTCTACTTTGTGCAGCTTCTCTCAGTACCTCAGCTGGAATGCAGCCCGACTCAGGATCTTTAAATTTACTGAGCTGAAGTTTTGTTCATTAACGCTGTAACTCCAGAACCAGCTCAAACTGGCCTTATCTTGCTATCAACAAGACACTGAGTTGTTTTTCAGGGTCAACAAAACAAACTCTTTAAGTCATGCAGCCAAAGCATTCACAGAGGAGAGAATTTTGACTTTCAGTAACACCCGGTACCAGTTTTGCCCCAACTGCATGGAACCAAAAAAGCTGAGACGTGACCAGGACTTGATCATGGGAATCCTTTCAGAATCAAGGGTCTGTTTCTGGAAAGGTCGGGAGCTGAAGCCCTCCAACTGAAACCTGCCCTGCCAGCGCTTCCAGATGCCAGGCTGTCCTTCCCCAACCCCTTACCGGCCCACACCCTCCATCTGGGAGGCAGGGTTGAGCCTTGCTCCCTGTCTCCTTGCTGGTCGACTTCCCAATAAAGCTTTTTCTTTTCTCAAAAGCCAGCACCACAGTACTGGCTTCTGCGCATGTGGGGCAGCAAGCCCTTCTTTGGTAAAAACACCAACCAGGCTGAAAAACCCAGTTAGCTACAATCTGATTAAATTAATGTGGATACTTCCTGTGATTTGACCAGCAACGCATAACATACTTTTCCTCCTGGTCTGAGTTTCCTATTTTTTCTCCTCTGGCTTGTCTTTCCTAAACGGTTTGGGTCTTCGCTTGAGGTTAAATACATGTCCATGGACACCCCTCCCCCCACACCCACCCCATGCTTGGAATTGGTTCCGTGGGAAGGTACCCTGTGGCAGGAGGGAAAGGCAGCCCTAGTAGCACAACCCACTCCCTACACACCAACACACGCGCACGCACACACACCCTTTAACTCTCAGAAACCTGCCACACTGCTTGCTGCTCCAGGCCCTTCCCTGAAGCGACAGTATTATCACCTAGTAGCCACCACACTTAAAACACACCTAACCCTTCTCTATCTTCTGACCAAACTGGGGCTCCAAATTCTTCTTGGCCTTGGTTGACCCCACAGATATTTATTAAGCAAATACACTATACCACCAAGACACTAGAGATGATACGGCTCCTGCTTTCAAGCAGTTTAAAAGCTGGTCGGGGAGGTAAGACGTGCTCGTGAAAAGACAAGTGTGGAGGAGGCGCGGGACTCCCAGTGTCACTCAGACACCCGGTCTGACCACGAACAGGCCTCCGCGCAAGTGTTTCTCTGTCCAACCAAAACAATGTCTCGGAAAGACAAGTTCTACCCCTTCACTACCCACTGGGTAAGTGAGATTCAACGTATCTAAAATTCCTGTTATACCTCAAGGCAGAATGGCAGGATCAGGGTGCTGGGAGCTGGGGGCTTCTAGGGCTTCAGCCCAGACCTAGTGAATCAGAGCGGAAGGGGGTGGGGGAGGGGTTGTCCAGCGCTCCGTTTTCCCAGACCCTCAGCCCTCGGGTATGCTAACAACGGTTGCCTAGAATTTAGGGAGTGGGAGCAGAACAGAGAAAACCCTCATCCTGGATGTCAGGTCTGGAGTATCCGGGCAGCCAGAGGCTGTCTTCTGAAAGCACCAGGCAGGCCGAGAACTCCAATGGGAAGCCTGCTGGGCTTAGAGCAGGCGCAGGTCTCGGGCTGGAGAGCAGGAGCCTCACGTACCCTTCCAGATGTAGATCTTGCCACAGAGCCCGTTGTCCAGCACAAAGCAGTCATCAGGTATCAGCAAGTCAAGGGCAAAGGGGCTAGAGTCGGCCACCTTGGTCAGGTGCATCTGTCCAGTGGCATCAGAGACCTTGGGAAATGTGTCAAAACAATATAAACACGGCCACTTTAAAAAGGAGCTGAAGCTGAGGTCCCAGGGAAACTGCTTTGCACATACACATACCTCGAACTTTTGGAATGTTAAATAGGACAAAGTAACCTTTAAACTGGGCCTAAGCAACTCTGTGTTTCAAAGAACTGTTTGCAAAGATAACAAGAAAGCAGGTATGATGCCGACTGGACTGATGACTACAAGGTGGAAAATTAAAAACATTCAGAATTAGCATCACTGTTACATTATCTGTTCCGACAGAACTGCCTTCGTTCTGTTGATGTAACTGTCCCCCTTCCCTTTCTCACACCCTTGGCCTTTGTCTCCTAACTGGGACACTCTCTAGGCTCCTGCCTGCATCAGTGAGTCCTGAATAGCTATTTTTTTTATTTCAAATAAACGCTTCAGGCCTCTCAGTTTGAAAGGCCTTTCTATTTTTAGGTTAACACAGATGAACGGTGTGGGATCACCCTCCTCCTCCCAACACACGGTCCTAACCTCCGTCCAAGGAGTGGGCTGCCCGCCTGCACCACAGCCCCCGGTCTACTGCCCAGGCCCACGGAGCAGACAGGGGGCAGGGAGAAGAGCTCTGATGGGCAAATCCTGGGCAGCGCCCACCTTCACATCACACTCATCACTGCAGCCCAGAGGCACCAAATCCGTTTGGAAATTAAGTGGACTCCACATTACAAATAAATGTAAAGACGTCAAAAAGTAAAGCTCAACAGCTCCTCCAATTCTCCTTCTCCAGGAATGGGCTGGAAGTGAAATACCACGTGTCTCCTCAGGAGGGCCAAGCATCCGTCCACTTCCCCCACTCCTCTCCTTCCTAGCCCCGTGTAAACTGCCCTGGTGCCCGGACCAAACTGCCCACAGCTCTCTCCTCTCCCTTCAGCCCGTGGTGCATTCCACCCCCTGCCTGGGCCCCAGGGCAGGCCCGGAACACCCACCTTGTACAGAGCTGCAGCCTGGGCATTAGTCTGGTCAGCTGTGAGGTCTTCCTCAGGGTTGCCCTCCTTCAGGGCAGGCTTGGCGCCCAGGACCTGCAGGAGTCAGGGCAGACCAGGTTTCCAGGGGTTCCTGTGCACCTGTTGCAGACCTTCCCCACCCATTACACTCGGAGCCACTGGCTCTGGTGGGGCAAACTGTCCTGCACAAGGGTACCCAGCAGAGGTGAGTGAGGGCTGCTCCATCTGCCCACAGGGGTACTTTACTGTGAATCACAAGGCACCCTACAAGCAGTGGCCCAGATGTTCCCCTACCCAATCCGCCACCAATGCCCTCATGCCCCCAAGCTGATCACAGCCTCTATCAGCAGCTTCCAAGCAGAGGCCACCCAGCCCAACGTCCCTTCTACCTGGATCATCTCGGCAGGCTCCTCCCCATCGGTGATGATCTCCACCTGGGCCTTGCCCTGCCGCTCACTGTCCCGGATGGCCAAGGCCAGGTCCCGAGCCTTGTTGCGCTCCAGGATGTTGGACTTTCCACCACACCAGACGAAGATGTTCTGAAGGCAAGCGGGAGGCCCGGGTTAAAGAAGGCCTGAGAGCGGTAATGACCACACTCCGCAAGAGCGTTTCTCCGCCCAGCCCCTCGGCTCCCTCCCGCTGTTTTTCTCCACATCACTTATCAGCGTGTGTTCCAACGTCTTTATCTTGTATATGATCTAGCTCCCCTGAGTAGAGTGTAAGCTTCATTAGGGCAGGCATGTTTTGTTTTGCTTTGCTTTGTTCACTGCTGTATGCCCAGTGCTAAAACAGACGGGCACATACTTAGGCACAAAATAACTATGTACCGAATGAAAGAATGAATGAATGAGTGAATGCCATCCCTAAGCATCCCGCCTGCACCCCTGCCAGGCACAGTCCTCATCTCCTGTCCCTAGCTGGTCCTCCTGCCTCCATCTCACTGCTTCCAGTCCTTCTTCCAAACAGCTCCTGGGTCGATCTTCCTGCCCAAACTCTTCACCGCAAGAGGTGGTCCAGACTTCTCAGTCTCCTCCTGGGTCTCACCCTCCTCAGCAATTGTCGGTCCCACAGCTCCTGTCCCCACCCTGTCCTTGCTGTTAACCTGCCTGGCTAAGCCCTTCCCCGCCTCAGTGTCCCGGCTCACTGTCCCTTTGCCTGGGATGGCTTTTCCCCTCTGTAAGGTCTAGTCAAATGGCACCTTGCTGGGACAACAGCTTTGGCTCAGGTTTAAGAGTCCCTCCCGGCCCAAGCTCCTCCAGCACACGTCACTGCCTCTCTTAGAACTCTCATCACACCCTGCCATGATTACAGCAGGTGACAGGCCAGGCCGTGACTGCCTCCCCAGGGCACGCAGTTAGTGTCCCTGGGCTGACTTGGAGTATGCATCACGGACTCACTGAGTGAGAGGATTCATGGCTATGCGGAATCTGTGGTGACCGTGACCGAATGCGTTTATAAATAATTCTCACTCAAAGATACGCAGGAAAAGGAATCTGGGACCACGCGACTTCCCCCTCATCATCTGGGAGAGAGCCCCGAGCCTCGGGTCCAGGGGTTTTTATTGAAGATTTGGGGCACAGAGCATCAGATTGGTCTTCATTAACTTATGCATAGATTGTATATTCAGGTCCGGTGGTAGACAGGATTGGGGCCATACATTAAGAGGGTAGATACGTAAATTGAGGGATAGCTAGCTGGGGCTGCTTACTCCAGAACCATAAACATTGTGTCGGGAAAAAGCCCGGGCATTCATTAGCATCAGCCCCTAGATCCAGGGGGAAAGATCCAGCAAGGTAGTAAATTTTTAAGACATATGTTAGCCAAATTTCCTTTTAAAGAATTCCTGTCTCCACGGACATGAATCTGCGCATGCTGGCTTGGGAGGTTTTTTTCACGCGGAGGCTTTGCTCACATGCGTGAATCCCAGGGCTACACTTTCTTCGTGCGTGTGAAAAGAATTCCCACAGAGAGGAGGAGTGAGTAAATTAATGAGCAGTCTGGCAGGCTGCTCACTCAGAGGTCCGATGGCCCTAGGAGGTAGGCTCCAGTGCTGGGGGCAGTGGCTAGATAGCAGAGGGAGGCTTCTGTCCTTCCGAATACAGGGATGTTTCTAAGGCTGGAGCAGCCCCACTTGGAATGACTTCTCTCCTTCTCCCCTGGCCTCTTGGTCCCCATTCTTTTAGAGACAGTGCCCACACAGAGTGCTCCGTCCCACCCTGCCAACCCACCTGGCCCAGGTCCAGGATGAAGCAGTCCCCTGTGTTGAAGCTGTCCCAGCTCAGAGTCCGCTCGGTGGCGCGGATGTTCTTCTTCCCCTTCACCTGGTAGAGTTTCCTGATGGCAGCTGGGGTGGCCTCTGGGGAGATCTTGTGAAATGCTGACTCCACTCCGCCTTCCTGCAGCCCAGATGGCCAGCCTGAGTGGGCTGGCAGGGGGCCCGGGGCCTTCCATCCCCCATCCCCCTGGGAGACGGGCAGAAAAGTGGGGAGGACCCGGCCCTGAGGGAGCTGGGCCTTTTGCAGGGTAAGAATCAGGTGGAAGGGGGGTAGGCTGAGAGAAGCCACAGGGTGGGCTGACCTGGTACTTGAGGCCCCTTGGGAAGTAGCTCATGAAGAGGTCGGACTCATTGCCCTGCACCTCTCGATGCTGCACAGGCCGCTCCCCCAGCAGGGTGTTGAGGTGCACGGCCAGCACAGCGCAGGCCCCCTGCTCGTCCCGGGATGACTGCTGGCCTGGGGCGGTGGGAGGAGGCAGGGACAGGCCCGTGAGACCCACGCCAGCCGCGAGGGCCCCGATCCTCCCTACCCTGCAGCCCCTCACCTATCCACAGGTGCAGGTGGGAGAGCTCTTCTGGGCCATTGTGAAGCACTAGGTAGGAGTCCCCTGAGAAGAAAATGCCGTGGTTCTCGTAGGCCACTGGCACCGGCTTCAGCTTCTCCACCCGCCACACATGCAGGCCGGGGTCCTTCACTGATGCAGGGAATGGAGAACTGCTGTGGGAGGAGACAGGTTTGGCCTCGAGCAGAGAGAGGGGGCAGGCCCGGGGAGGAGGGGTGCTGGGAGGAGAGGCAGCCCTGGGAAATGAAGGAGGGGAGGGTGAAAGGGGATGGCGGCACTGCGTACCTCTGGGGGATGGGTGCGTACATGCTGCTTCTGGACCTGGAAAGACAGAAGAAGCCATTATCATTACAGATGTCCCCACAGCCACCCTGCACATCGGCCTGGGGAGGCCCTTGCAGGTGGCCAAGTGCTGTCATATTTATCAACTACTTCACCTCCAAGAGCCCGAGAGGTTTTCCCTGGCACCACTATACAAGCAAAGAAACGGAAGCTCAGAGAGCCTAAGTCCGAAGTCACACAGCTATCAAGGGGCGAGGGGAAACCAGATCTCCAGCTCCCGGGCCAGCGTCCTCCCCATGCTGTGGCCACCCAGCCAGCCCTCTTCTGCTTCCAGACCTGTAACCCTGGGCATTGCGTGAGGCTGGAATACAGCTCTCTCAGCAACAACTGCTTATAATACAAAAGTCTAAAATCAATTACTTAGGTATCCACGATTTAAAAAAAGGAAAAGCAGCCCTGGCTGGTGTGGCTCAGTGGATTGAGCACTGGCCTGCAAACCAAAGGGTCGCCTGTTCGATTCCCAATCAGGGCATACGCCTGGGTTTTGGGTCAGGTCACACACAAGAGAGGCAACTGCACATTGATGTTTCTCTCCTTCTCTTTCTCCCTCTCTCCCCCTCTCTAAAAATATTTTTTAAAAAAGGAAAAGTAAATTAAACCCCAAATAATCAGAAGAAAATAAATAATAAAAATCAGAGCAGAGATTAATAGAAAACAAAAAAATAGAGGAAATCATTGAACCTGGTTTTTGAAAAAAGTCAATAAAATTAACAAACCTTTAGACAAACTCATTAGGAAAAATACAAATTCCCAATACAGAAACAAGAAAGATGACATCACTACAAACTGCATAGACATTAAAAGGATAAAGAGAATATCACAAAAACTTTATGCTGATACATTCAACAACATATAAAATGGGCAAATTCCTTGAAGGGTACAAATTATGAAAGTTCACGTAAGAGAAATAGATTAGCGCCCTGGCTGGTGTGGCTCAGTAGATTGAGTGTCCGCCTGTGAACCAAAATGTTACCGGTTCAATTCTTAGTCAGGGCACATGCCTGGGTTGTGGGCCAGGACCCCAGTAGGGAGTGTGCAAGAGGCAACTGATCGATGTATCTCTCATATGTCAATGTTTCTCTCCCTCTCTTTCTCCCTCCTTTCCCCTCTCTCTAAAAATAAAAATAAAATCTTTAAAAAATAAAGGTGAGCTGCCTTAAAAAAATAGATTAGAAATAGTTCTAATATCTATTAAAGAAACTGAATTTGTACTTAAAAAGTTCTCTCCCCCAAAAAAATCCCAAGTCCAGATAGTTGTACTAAAAATTTAAGAAACACATAACACCAATTCTATACAAACTCTTCCAGAAAATAGAAGAGAACACTTCTCAATTTATTGTACATTACCAGCATTATCCTGATATGACAAGACCAGATAAATATAGCAAAGAAAATTAGACCAATATCACTCCTGAACATAAGGCACAAAACACTGCCAAAATTTCATCTTACAGAATTTAATAATATAAAGGATAAAACATGTGACTAAATGGGTATTTAGCTCTGGAATGCAAAGTCAGTTTAACATCTGAAAGTCAATTAGTATAATCACCCTATTAACTATTTCTTTATTTTTATGTTTTTAAATGTAGGTGCATTTATTTATCTCTTTATTTTTATCTCAATAGATGCAGAAAAAGCAGTTAGCAAAATTCTACATCCCCTCCTGATTTTTTAAAAAACTTTCAAAAGAAAAACAAACAACTTCCCCAAAAAGAAACAAAGAAAAACATTCAGCAAACTTCCTTAACCTGAAAAGACATCTACCAAAAACATAAAAACAAAACAAACAAAAAAAACCCTACAGATAACATTAAACGTAGTATTGAATACCTTCCCTAAGTCTAAACTCCCTCTGAGGAATCTTCCCCATCCCCAGGCATCCAGCTCCCCTAAATGCCAAGATGATGAACATCTTTATTCTGCAGGTCAGTGACAGAAACCTCTTTGGACAAAAATTATTCAAGGAAAAAAAATGCTAAAGGCAAGCATTTAAAAATATCTTTTTATTTTATTTTATTTATTTTATTTTTTAGACAGAGGAGACGGGAGGGAGAGAAACAACAATGTGTGGTTGCCTCTTGCACACCCCCCACTGGGGACCTGGCCTGCAACCCAGGCATGTGTCCTGACTGGGAATCGAACCAGCAACCCTTTGGTTCATAGGCCAGTGCTCAATCCACTGAGCCACACCAGCCAGGGCTAAAAAGTATCTTTTCTAAAAAAGGTTTTATTTATTGAGAATGGAAAAAGAAAGCTGAGAGGTAGGTACACTTTGCTTCCTTGCACAACCAAAACAAGGACAACAACCAATTTAAAAACAAAAAACAACCAGAACTGCCAGAAAATCAAAGTGTATGGAAGTCTGAAAACCAAGGAGTCTTTAACTTCTTTAAAGAAACATTCATCCAGACCAGTAGGAGGGGTGGAGAGGACACAAGGCAAGGCAGTGGCCAGCTGGCAGATGGGGTGGTCCCATAACTGTGTGCAGATAAACCAAGAGGAACAACTGCGGAGGGAGACACACCGCACAACCCAGGATTCCAGTGCACGGAAATAAAACCTCCAAACTTCTGGCTGGAAAAACCCGTGGGGGTGGTGGCAGTGGGAGAAACTGAAAGCAGTCTCTTGAAAGCAGGGAGACACCCAAGCAAGGCATTGTTCCCTTTCGGACCCCTCCCCCACAGACAGCGCCACACAGCAGCAACGTGGGTTGCACAGTCCTGGTGAATACCTACGGCCCTGCCCCTTACAATGTATCAGGTGCACTGAGACAAAGAAATATGGCCCAAATGAAAGAACAGATCAAAATTCCAGACAAAGAATTAAGCGATGAGGAGACAGCCAACCTATCAGGTGCAGAGTTCAAAACACTGGTAATCAGGATGCTCACAGAAATGGCTGAGTACGGTCACAGAATAGAGGAAAAAGTGAAGGCTATGCAAAGTGAAATAAAGAAAAATATACAGCCCTGGCTGCTGTGGCTCAGTGGATTTAGCACTGGCCTGCGAACCAAAGGGTCATTGGTTCGATTCCCAGTCAGGGCACATGCCTGGGATGCAGGCCAGGTCCCCAGTGGGGGGTGCATTGAGAGGCAACCACACATTGATGTTTCTCTCTCTCTCTTTCTCCCTCCCTTCCCCTCTGTCTAAAAAACAAATGCATATTTAAAAATAAAAATTCAGTAAAAGCAGGAGCTACAGCTTCATTAACTGTCTCTTTCATATGTTCCCATTACTAGAGGGTTTCTTTTTTTAGCTTAAAATGCAGACCCCACACCAGCAAAAACTGCAGCACAATTCATGCTGTGCGCTGAATCTTTATAAAGTGAGCCCTAACGGTGCGGCGTAAGGGTGAAGAGGGTGAAGAGGCAAATGGCACCATCAGGAGATTCTTGGGGGCTGGGGAAACAAAGGAAAGTCTTTGGGGGAGGTGGACGGAAGAGCAGAGGGATTGAGTCTGAATGGCAGACCGTGGGAGAGACAGGAGTAGTGGTAATGGACGTAAGACACCACCTGAATTATGACTTCCCTTTTCCTTTCCTAACTTACAGCATAGCTGAAGGCATTTTTCTGGGAACTGCACTTCCCCAAAGGGGGAGGCAGGGAGGGCGAGGTTTGGAAGCAGGAACCTGTAACATTTCTGTGTCCCACAGAGAGTCACATGCTGTGCCCACATCCCCTGCAATGGGCAGCCAGCCTGTGACTCACATCCGAAGCGGTGAGGCAGTGGCCCTGGGGGGGGCGGTGAGGGGGGAGCTCAGAGCAGAGTTGGTGTGCGCAAGAGGGCCAGTTGTCAGCTTCACTCTTTTTCATTCTGTGTTACTAGTCCGAGAGCTCAGGCTGTAACTCAAAAGCACGCAGCCCACAGGCGGGGCTCCAGGTCTGGAGAGCCACTGCAGGGTCTGGATGAAAGCGGTTGGGCCGCCTGCTCCTTCATCACCCCGGCTCTCCACCTCGGCTGCCGGCGAGAATTACCTCAGGTCTCATGAAAACAGGGATGCCCAAATCCCGGCCTGGAGATTTGGGTTCCACAGGTCTGGAGAGGGGCCTGTGCACTAGCACTTTGAACCTACGTTGCAGGTGATTTTGAGGCTGCCAGTTAACTGTGCAGAACTGGGTCTCAGTTGCCTGCCCATGAGAATGACCTGAAGGGCTGTAAAAAGTCCCAATGCCCAGGCCACATAGCCAACCAGTTAAAATCGAACTGAGGCCGTGGCTGGTGTGGCTCACTGGACTGGGTGCTGGCCTGCGAACCAAAAGGTCGCCAGTTCAAATCCCAATCAGGGCACGTGGGTTGTAGACTAGGTCCTCAGGAGGGGTTGCATGAGAGGCAACCAATCGATGTACCCCTCACCCATCAATATTACTCACCCTCTCTCATACATCAACGTTTCTCAATGTTTCTCTCCCTCCCTCCTTTTAAAAAGAAATAAAATCTGCTAACACCCCCGCTGCCCCTTGGATCCCTGCCCCTCAGCCTGCTGCTCCAAGGCAAGGGTCCACCTCACCTCTGGCCTTTCACACTCTCCTGTCCTCCCAGACCCTCTGCCCAAGCACACAGCTCCTTGAGCTTCCTCTGTGTGCACCTCCTTCCTCATGCCCATCAAAGGCCCCTCTTCTCTAGGTCCATGTCAAATCCCAGCTGTCCAAGGAGAATTCCAGAATATACAGTGGCCTTGGCCTTGTCTGGGAGTTCTCCAAGCCCTCACCTGGGAGCACACACTTCAGTCCCTGCTTGCAGGCTCCCTTCTAGTAGGACCAGACACCTTCAAGTCTCAACCAGACGAGGGGACATGCCTGACACTCCGGCATGCCTCAAGCAGCCCCTGGAAGTCTCTACTCAATTCCATTCAAAGTCCATGCAGGGAGTGTGGCACTGGACAGGACGGGGAGAGGGGGACGGAGATGAAGAACCACCACCTGTGGCTCACAATCTACCAGGAGGGGCCATGAAACGGGGCTGTCACAACCACTGGGACCGCAGACAAACTTCCTCTGGGTGGCAGATGTCAGAGAATCACATGTCAGCATTAGAAGGGCCTTAATGCTTATCTAGTCTTACTCCACGTCTGCCCCTCTTAACGCACAGCGCAGAAATCCCTCTGTAGCATCCCTCCACGCTCTTCCTCATCACCTCTTCCGTCACAGCCTCTGCGCCGTACAGTCAGTCGTGGGCCTGCCCGCATTTCCTACTGGACTCTGCGGGCCTTCTGGGCAGGGACTGGATCTAGCTGGGACCTCGCACTGTGCCCTACACCCTGCAGGTGCTCAGAGAACGTGTTTAATTGACTGGACTTGCTGGGCTCGGATAAGTGGACCAAATGGAGGCTGAGAGCACAGGATTTCGACAGGCTGAGACAGGCTAGGGCAGCCCCAGGCAGAAAGCAGGACTAGGGATCCACGCAGACTTTCCTGGGGCAGGGGGTAGGGGAGGATGCATGCCCGGGAGCCCGCCTTTGAGAACGCACAGAGGATGAGGTGGGGGTGGGGGTCTTGCTGATATGCCTACCTTTAAGGCAATGCTTGGAGGCTGTCAAAATGACAAAAGTCCCTGTGGATATCTTCTCTCCCTGATTCCACTGATCCCTAACAGGTCCCTCCACCTCCCGGTCCCTGTTTGTCCCTGGTTGTGAAATGAAGCAGTCCCTCCGCCTCTCCCCCGAGGGTGGAGGGGCGAGTATCAGCACTAGAAACGACACCTGATCCTCCCAGTCTGGAATGGGCGGCATTCAGGGGCGCTGGGTCCAAGGCCTTGTTCAAAGATTCCTCAGCCAGTTCTCTTTCCCCTGACACCAAGTAGACCCCTATCCTTCCTCCTGCTCCACCTTCATCTCCCTCTCCGAACCCTACCCCAGGCAGCCAGCCAGACCTTCACTGGGGTCTTGCTGAATTTGCAAAATAATGAACTGGAATTCAAATGCTTGGCCTGCTCCTCAGGCCCCTGCCCCAACCACTCCAGCCCAGTTATCTACAGTCACACCACAGCCCTGTCTGTGGGACAGGTATCTCCAAATCTGAATGCACTTCCAGGCTGGCCGAGGGCCTTCGGGGGTCCAGCCAGCCCTCACCTGCCCACCTAAGAGAGTCCCAGCCAGCCACTGCCCAGCCCATTCTCTCACCTTTCCGCTTCGGCTCTGTTTCCTCTTCTGCTTTGCAGGCTCTGCTTCCTTGCATCCTGCCCCACCCCAGCCTTTCACTTCCTTCTCCTCCTCTGGGGCTACTCCACCCACCTGCCCCACCCCTGCTCCAACCCCAGCTCAAGCTGAGGTGGCACTGGTTCCGGAGAAGCACCCACAGCAAGGCTGAACGTCCACCCTGGCCCTGGCTGGGACCTCCCCAGTGGTCTTAGCCAGTTGCCAGCCCCTCCTCCAGGGTCAGCATCTCTGAGCCCGCGACCAGTGAGAAGAGCCGCACGCAAACAGGAAAGCCACTGCGGGCCCTGTTCCCCGCTCACCAGCCTCAGGCAGGCCCGTCTGCCCAGCGCCAGCCTCTGCTGGGCTAGTCACTTTTTTGGGTGGTGTCACTGCCTCTGCAGGAGGACTTCTCCCTCCTCTCTGACTTGTCTTTTTCCTTGCTCCGAATGCATTTTTAAAAAAATTTTAAATGATTTTTAGAGAGAAAGAGAAACATTTTTCCATTGCTCCATTGATTTATGCATTCATTGCTTCTTGTGTGTGCCCTGACCAGGGATCAAACCCCTAACCTTGCTGTATTGGGACGGCGCTCTAACCAACTGGGCTATAAGGCCAGGGCTAAATATTTTTTTTCTTTTCACGTCCGATGGGTAATGTGCTGATGCCATCACAAGGTCTGAGGGAGGCACATCCCACACAAGAGCATGCACACCCAATCATCACTCTGTGAACTACTAAGAATCCTGAATGCATTTGATTTTTTTTTTAAGCTCAGTCCTGAGGCCCTTGAAACATTCGTTACGGATTTATACTGTGTCCTGTGTGCCGGAGGCCTTTCAAGTCTATTCTGTCAGCCTGTCACTCATTCACCACACGTTCACTGCCTGTCACAGTCTCCACACCAGGCCCTCTACGGGACAGCCATAACAGTAAGTGTGGTTCTGGCTCGACCCAGGGACAAACAGCTTGCCTGCACCACATCCATGGGACCCTAGAGGCAGGCTGGTCCAACACGCTTGCTCATTTTCCAGAGAAAGAAACTGAGGCCCTGAGAACACAACTGACTTGCCCATGGCCATGTAGGGAAGCTTCCATTCCCTTCTGAATCCCTGCAGAAGGCAGAAGCGGAGCTCGTGTGTGCTCCAGGAGAAAGTGAACACCCAGTTACCCAGGGGCACTCCTGTGGCTCCTCAGCCAGGCCTGCCCCGGCCCAGGACTGGTCAGCAGGCTAGTTAGAGATAAGGCTCAGCCTCCAGGGGCAAGGCCCCACCCAGGAGGAGAGAGTGTGGGCAGTGGAACTAAATCAATCCATGTGTTAAAATTTCTGGACCAGAGCAAGATGGGCACTTAAATGTTCTCTTCAAAGAAACGCAAACCCTAGCTGGTCTGCGTATCTGAGCAGCTCCACCGCCAAACTGCTGGCTTTAAAAATAGGGTAATCTGGGTAGGAACTCCAGCAGGGCCTTGTCCCCAGGAGAAGCAGAGGCTGGGCAGATAAACTGGTACAGTGGAAAGAGGGGGACAGTTTGGCTACTTACTGGCTGTGCTTCCGGGGGACAAGTGACTTAACTTCCTGGAGCCTCCGTGTGCCCTATCTGTAAAATAAGAATAAAGATAAATGTGAAGATTACGAGATCGTATAGTTAATGCGCAAATAATAGATGCTTAATAAACCTGGGCTTTTTTCTCTTCTCAACACTGAGAACTTACTAAGAGGACCCAGTAAATGGGCACAGCATCTTGGGAAGCAAGGGCCCTGGCCCGTCCTCCAGCGCAGAGAGATGGAGTTAAACTACAGATAGGCCCTCCTCGCCCCTGCCCCCCACTCCCGCCACTGCACGTCCGTCCACTCCCGTCTGTACCCGCGCAGAACCTGGGTGGCTCTTAGTTCCGGCCTCCGTGCGCCCACCTAGGGCACAAGGGTGAGGACTCTGTTCTCTACACTTAAGCCTTACCACAGGTGGAGGGAAGAGGTCTGGAAACTAAGAGAGAAAGGAGTAGATCTAGCACACTTTAACTCTAACAATGCACAAGGTTCTAAAACTTGATTTTCCTAGACTCACATTTTTCTTCCCTGTCCGGTCTCCCCCAGCAGGAATGCTCCGTTTGTCCCAAGCGTAATAAAATAAAAGCTTTCTTTAGCAAGGACCCGCCCTCTCCCGCCCCTCCTTACGGGAAGCCAGGAGACATTAGTCACGCGGGGGCGCCCCACAAAGGAGAGGGGGAGCGGGGCGCCCGAGGAGGCGGCCCCGGTGCAGCCAAGCCCCGTCGAGCCGCAAAGGCGGAGCCCGGGCGCCCCAGCACCCCAGCGGTCAGACCCCAAAGCACTACGGGCGCTTGGGCGCCTGTCGCCCTCGGCTAGAACGAGAGGAGGCCGCCTGCGTGAGTCAGAGAAAGGGGCCGGCCGCCTGGGCCGCCTGGGGGCGCTGCTGAAAACTGGCCAGCCGTCGTCTGCACCGTCCCTCCAATCGTCCCTCCTGCGACATAGGTGCGGAAGCACACCTGCAATCGGGGCGGGTTCTGAGACAGCGGGGCAGCGATGCTGTGCGGAAAACGGCCGGAGAGGGCCTCACTGGCTCGCCACGAGGGTCGCAATGCAGTCAGTCGGTGGAGCCTTGGCTCCAGTAGAGTTATGACAGTTACCGTTCCTTGAGCGCCTACTATGTACTTTCTGCTTTAAACGAGATCTCGGCTGGTCCTCACACCCACCATCATACTTCTGCCTAAGAGATGAAGATTTAGGGAGGCTCGGAGGAGGTGGATGTCGGTGTAAGAAACGCCTAAACTTGTAAGAGGCTCAGAGTTGTAAATGTCAATGTAAGAAAAGTCCAAACTTGCAGAGAATTTTTATGAGTTTATTTGAGCCAAATTGACAATTGCTGGCAAGCAAACTCTCAACAAACTGAATATAATCCAGAAAATGGCAGTTTTACAGCTTATTTTATACATTGGAATCAAAGGAGGAGATTAAGGGGGGTTCCATGAAATTTATTGGTGGTAGATTAGGGAGAAAACAAATCAGGGAAATTTCTCAGATTGGATAAGGAGTAAAACAGAGACGCACACTGCTAGGGTGGTCGGTGACCCCGTGGAAGAATTCGCGGGGAGAAGAAAGTGTAACAGGGGTGTCCAACCTTTTGGCATCTCTGGGCCACACTGGAAGAAGACTTGTCTTGGGCCACACGTTAAATACATTGAGACACATAATCACAAAAAAACTCATAATGTTTTAAGTAAGTTTACGGTTTTGTGTTGGGCTGCATGCAGCCCACTGGCATTGAGGGGTAGGGGCTTTGAACTTTTATTGGATTATAATTGGATTAAAACAACATAGGGGGTTGCTGATATGTGGCCCCTGGGCTGTTGGGGCATTGTAACCGGGGCTGCAGTTTGTTCCAATGTTATCTTCTGCCTGTGGCTGTGGGGAGTGGTTAGTCACGTCTGTTCTTGCTTTCAAGCTCAGAAGAGTAAAGTGGCGGTCATGTTTAACAGGTCAAAGGCCTGCTGGGCAAATCCCTGACTTTGTCCTTTCACATACCTCTCTTACACTGGTGGGGACAGGGTAGTTAACATTACAGCGCATAGAGAGGGTTGGGGGGACAAGACTACAGCTTTGGTGGTGGTGTGCCCTGAGGGGTCTGGAGATGCTGTGACATTTCAAAGGAATGTTATCCAGATGCAAAGAAGACCAAGGACAGGCTCACTTAAGGTGAAGATTGACCTTTGTGTCAAGGAAGCTACAGGCCTAGGATGTCACTGCCTGCCATGACCCTCCTTCAGTTAGGAATTTTTATGCTCAGACCATCCTGTGTGGTTATTTTTGGTCTCTGAGAACGTAAGGCCCGCTGTGAGGGGCACCCCTGAGTTTACCAGGTTTAGTATGTGCCCCTTTTTTGGGCCACACTTCCCCTTTTGGTCATAAATCAATCTAAAGATGCATTAAGGACCAACCTCTTGATTGGATAACGTGGTCCCACAGTCCCTCGGATGTCTTAGTGTTGGCATTTGTGAACCATTCCTGAAATGGTTTCACATATCCCTGAAATGGTGAACCATTGGGGATAGGGCAAGACCATAACCTTGGGTAGAAGTCAAGGCTGAATTTTTCTCCAAAGGGAAAGGCAGGGTGGAAGAAAAGGGGCCTCATGTTAGCCTGACATGCTCAGGGGAGGCCTGCAAGGCTGCCTCAACACCCAGGGGACCTAAAGTCACCACAAAGGATGGTCTGAAATGAACATTTATTAACTGAAAGCAGTTCATGGCAGGAAAAATACGTGTCCTAGGCCAGTATTTCTCCCTCACAAAGGTCAGTCTTTACCTTAACTAAGCCTGTCTCTGTCTTTTTGCATCTATGATAACATACCTTTGGAACATCAAGGTAACTTCCCTTTTTCCCAAACCCCTTGGGCACAAGCTGAGACCACAGATCCCCTCATTGTTATTGTCGCCATGTTAATTGTTGACTGTTAACTACCCCTTGCCCACCTGTGTAAAAGAAGTATGTGTCTGTCATTATACCTTCTATCCAGCCCCAGAGGTTTCCCCGCTTTGCTTTCTCCTGCATCCCCTACGCTATCACCAAAGACTTTATGTAACCCTCTATGGCTCCTCCTTTGATTCTAATGTATAAAATAAGGTACTAAACTGCCATTCTCTGGAGCATTTCTCAGTCCGTTGAGGTTTTGCTTCCTGGCAGTTGTTGTCAGTTTGGCTCAAATAAACTGACCAAAAATTTTCTACAGGTGTGAATGTTTCTTATGCTGACAGCAGGGAAATGGGAGGCAGTCAGGTCACATGCGCCTTCACTAAGAAACAAACAAAACACTTGTCCCAGCCGATGTGGCTCATTGGGCTGAGTGCCGGTCCCTGGTTGGGAGCATGTGAGAGGCAACTGATCTGTCTCTCTCCTTCCCTTCCCTTCTCTCTAGAAATGAGTAAATAAAAAGTTGATCCCTGACTGGTGTGGCTCAGTGCACTGACTGCTGACCTGCAAAGCAAAGGGTTGCCGGTTCGATCCCCAGTCAGGGCACATGCCTGGGTTGCAGGTCAGGTCCCCATTAGGGGGCTTCTGAGAGGCAACCACACATTGATGTTTCTCTCCTCTCTTTCCCCTTCCCTTCCTCTGTCTCTAAAAATAAATAAAATCTTTAAAAAAAAGTTGAAAAAGAAAAAAATTAAAAAGAACCTCTCTCCCTAGCTGGTGCAGCTGGGGTGGGTGGCACATCATCCCATGCATGCACTGAAAGTTCACGGGTTTGATTCCTGGTCAGGGCATATACCCAGGTTGTGGATTCAGTCCCCAGTCTGGGTGCATAAGGGAGGGAGCCGATCAGTGTTTCTACTTCATGTTGGTATTTCTCTCTCTCTCTCTCAAATCAATGACTTCATCCTTGAGTGAGGATAAAAAAAAAAGAAAACAAAACAAAAAATAACACCGGATCATTTCTAACCTATGGGCTATGACGATCCAGGTTCCGCTGTCTGTCTTGCTTTTCCCTGTGTTGCATCTAGTATAGAAGTTACTTACAGTTGAGGGCACACCACACACCTCTCCAGTTTTCACAATCTGACCATGAGATGGGTTCTCATTCATTGGTTTTATGATTATTTTTATGATTATTTTAGTGTGGCCTATCTACTTCCCTTTGGAAGCACTGAAGTGTTATTCATTATTAGTCTGATTCCTGCTAGTTGTGCAATTGGGAACTGCAACTTTAAGGTTTAATCAGGGTAAAGCTGTAAGAATACAATAGTGTAAATTGCAATTACCATCTAAAAATGCCTAGAGGCCAGGAGGATAGTGGGAGTTTTGTAAGCAGATTTCCTGTGCCTCCGCAGCCATTGCAGAGGGCCCTGTTTTTATGACGCTTCAGCTCTCGTCTCAGTGAATATACTCAGTAGTCCTTGTTGGCTTAGGGAGTAAGCCTGTTCCCATAATTGGGTTCTAGCATTCTTACGTAAAATTTCTTTTTCAGTATTCTTTTCCTTTAAGCTTCTGCAACTTCTCCTATCCTCAGTTTGCCTCTTTTTACTCATTCAGAAATAATCAATGTATTAGGACAAACTACTTCCTTTTAACTTCTCTCAAAAACATACATATCCCTTTCCTTCCTTCTGCAATAACATGCCTGTTAAATTTCAAATGAGAAACCATAAAAACAGTGCTTTCGATAATACGGAAGTTAGACACTTTCAGTGGTTCGAACACTTGGGCTGCATAAGAACAGGGTTTGAGAAAAGCCCAAAGAACAGGTGTAGCTATTGTGATGACTAACACCAGCAGACAGGTAAAGACAATCGAACGAACTTGGTTTTTTAAGTTCAGGCTCAGTTCGGGAGAAGATAGGCTTGTGGTTGCTTAGAATAGCTGTTTGCCTTTGACGTGCAGCTTCTCGTTCTTGTTCTTGAAGAGCCTTTGATGTCTGCTGATAAGGTTCCTTTCAACAAGCTTGCGGGGAGTCTTTAATTGGTGTCTTTTCCAATGGACCAAATCTGGCTATAAGTCATGGTCTTTAAAATCTTCGTCTCCTGAGAGCGCACTGAGAAATGAATCAGTTACTAATTTATCAATTTCTTTAAGCTGGTTAATAAGTCCTTGATAATAATGTAGGGTGTCTCCTTTAGTAAGGTTGGTTCGTAAGTCCCTTCATCCGGATGCATGGGGTGACTAGTGACTAATGAGGAGAAAGGCTATATTTTACCAGAAGGAGTAGACCTAGGTTGAGGAGCACTCTAGGAAGAGCTTTTGGCCAAGGGAGATTAAAAGCTTCTGAAAATTTACCTCGTTGAGTTTTAATCGTACCATTTGTACATTGTACCAATTCAGAGGACTAAGGTGATAAGCACAATGAAAATGCTGTAGAATAGGCCAAATATCACGGATGGATTGTATTGTTTGCCCAGTGAAACGAGAGTCTGTCAGTCAGCACGTAACTCAGAGAGAATTCCCCAATTGGGGATTTTTTTCCCATGAATAATTACCTACCATTACAGCTGTTGCTCTCCTGCAAGGGAATGCCTCAACTCAGTGAGAAAACGTACAATTCATAGTGAACACATATTTGTATCCTTGATATGGTTGCATTTGGGTGAAATCCAATTACATCTCAAATAGACCTAAAAAATGGGAAATGCCCTTGGAACCTGTGATTTTTCCAGGATTATACAGGTAGAACATCTGCTATACACTTTATGAGCTATAGTAGGAGGTTTCCAGTAATATTGTTTACTCCATGAAGCCATCTTTTCAGGACCCCAATGCGTTAGCTCATGTACAAGTTGAAGTGTAGGTAATCGAGCCCCTATAGTAAGACTGGTTTCTGACTGGGCCCAAACTATATCTGTTCATCTGGGTCAAACATTTCCATTTTTGTTTCCACATCCTCTTTTCCTCTTCTGCAGCTATAAAAGAAGTCTTGTGTTGCTTCAACAGAAAGAAGAAACATTCTTAGGTCTGGGTGATTTGGCTACTAATTGCTGCTTGTCTAGTTGCAGCCTTAGCTAAATTATTTCCTTTTGCTTCCATGGGACCACTTTATAAGGTCCTCAAATTTTGATAATTGCCACTTGTCTTAGTTAGATGTATGCCATCTAATAATTCTGCAACCTGTTTTCCATGCTTTATGGGCTAGCCTGAGGAAGTTAAGAAGCCTCGCTGCTTCTACACTATTCCAAAGTTGGGAGCTACACCAAGGCAGAGAAGCTATCAGTGCAAATATTGGCTATTTGATCTTCGGCCGATTGACAAGTTTGAGAGCGATTAATCCAGCATGTGGGCCAGATCATGTTCAGGTAAATAAGAACCTTTAGTTATGTCTGCCATGGAAGTTATTGCATATCTGACTTGGTAATGTCCCCGTTCATCTTTCAGATATGATCCATCTGTAAACCAAATTAAGTTAGAATCACTGGTATTCTACACAGCAGAGAGAAAGAAGGAGCTCCTACCCTTCGCGACAGCATGGATGGAACTGGAGAGCACTATGCTGAGTGAAATAAGCCAGGTGGTGAGGGACAAATACCATCTCACCCTTAACTGGAACATAATCAACAAAAGAAAAAAGCAAACAAAATATAACCAGAAACATTGAAATTAAGAACAATCTAACAATAGCCAGAGAGGAGCGGGGAGGGGACAGTGGGGAGAAGGGTTTTCAGGAACTACTATAAAGGACACATGGACAAAACCAAGGGGGAGTGTGAAAGCAAGGGAGGGAGGGAGGTTTGGCTGGGGTGAGGGGGAGGAGTGAGGAGAAAATGCAGACAACTGTAATTGAACAGCAATAAAGTAATTTTAAAAAAGTTTGCATCATCGGGAATTTTCTGTAAACCACTTCTAGGAACAAGAAGGTGGCTAATAAGCACAACGCAATCACGGATGTCTTCATCCTACAAAGAAGGGAGCAAAGTTGCTGGGTTAAGATACTTTTACATCAGGTTAAAGTAATATTGGGTACAAAAAGTTGGGAGTACTTCATGAGAAGCTAGGTGATTGATGGAAATATTCAGTGTGGTGAGAGTCCAGTGGGGATTCTCTATACACTTTAACGTCTCTATAACGGGACACAGAACACAAATAAAGGAGAGCCCATAACTATTTCTTCTGTTTATTTGCATAACAGAGCTGTAACAGAGATAGCTGTCATGCAGGGAGAGAGCCCTTTCGCTACTGAATCTAACTACTGACTGTACCATATGATAGGTCTAGGATAATAACTGTGTTTTTGAGTTAAAATTCCTAAAGAATTTCCTTTATTTTCATGTATAAAAAGAAATAAAGTTTATAAAAGGTGTCCCAGCATGGGAATTTTAGATAATTCTTCAGAGCTGTTTCCCTTTGGGTTCCAATGGGTCAGGTTGGTCTGATTTTAGTAAGACATATAGAGGCTGGGCCATTAATGAAAAATTTGGAATCTAATTGTGTCAGAATCCAGTGAGACTCAGGAAACCTCTATGCTGTTTTTGTTTGTTTGGCTGTTGGTTTTTATTTATTTTTTTTAAGATTTTATTTATTTTTAGAGAGAGGGGAAGGGAGGAGAAAGAGGGAGAGAAACATCGATGTGTGAGAGCTACACCGATCAGTTGCTGTTTG
>PVJI01008275.1:0-72297 GCA_004026765.1 Micronycteris hirsuta | reverse complement strand
CTGGGAAACCTGGGGGATCTGGCCACCATGAGCCTTCCCCCTCATGTGGAGGAAGCCAAGCAGAGGCTGCCCCTTGAGATGGGAAGTTGCCTCAGACTCCATCACTCCTTCATGTCTCCCCATCCCAGCCTGCGTTACTCATGAACACCGCCAACCGGGTGCCTTGAGTCGGAGATCCCCTTCAGGAGGTTCATGAATTATCCCCTTACAGGCAATTATCTGTTAACAAGTGAGTGGCCAAACATATGCTCACAGCCGTATTCATCCAACAAATATTCACCGAGGAAGAGTCTGCTGGGCGCCAGTCTCTGTGTGCCTGGGCCAATGTGGGCGTAAAGCTTGGTATGAAAACAATTCGCCACCACAACCACCGTTTTGAGTCTTCTTATAAGTTTTGTTACAACAGAGAAAACCTATTCACCTGCTTGTTACATATCATCCACTTATATGCCTATCTAAGATATTTCAAAGAGCACTCACCACTGATAAAACAGTATCGGGCAATAAAATACCATCTTACGGCTCACGTGCTCCCTACTACACTGGCCCCACCACGGCGGGCGGGGCTCCCCACACTGCAGCACTTCACAAAAGCTGGCGGGGTGAGCGCGCACACGGATCAAGCAGCCAGCGGAGCTGGTGGTGACAGTGGCTGACTGGCTCAAGCTGCAAACACTGGTGTCGCTCTCCCACCTGGGGACCCCAGGACACAGCCCTGCGGGGAGAGGGGCGTCCCACGCCTGCGCAGATGCTGCCTCTACCCCTGACAACTCTGGGGAAAGCCAACTCATAGCAGGGGTCACCGACTGCCACCTCCACGGGAATGTAAGCCCTGTGGGGGCAGGGAAATGTCATCTTTCTTCACGGCTCTATCCCCAGCATCTAGAAGAGTGTCTGCCACCAAGCAGGTCCCCAGGAAATACAGGGTGGGTGAAAGTAGGTTCACAGTCATGAGTAGGCAACACGCAGAGTTAATAAAGCTACTGTAATAATCCTAACCCGCATGCCTTTTTCCATACCAACAACTGTAAACCTACTTGTGCCCGCCCTGTATTGCCCCTGCCAGGTCCTACACAGTGGCCTTGCCTACAAGATGAAGCAGCGAGAGCCCAGAGTCCTCTAGAGCAGAAGGAGGCGCATGTGAATTTCTCTGGGTGACCCGGACAGTTGACACTCGCACAGGACATACTGCTATGGGCAACTTTCTTTGCCCACATTTTTAGAATCAGAGTTCACACTCCCTAAAGGCCTGGGAGAGAATGCTCGACATCTGATTTGCATTTACACGGTGCTTTGTAGTTGGCCAGGGGGCTTATCTCCATCTCACCTTGCTGGGGTGTGCAAAGTAGGCACCACCACTCCCACCTTGCACGTGGCACGAAAGGGAAAGTGGCTTGCAGTCTTCACAACACCTGGCACTGCCTCTTCTAAGTCCGAGCTGGAAGTCTAGGTCCTCCCACTCCCTGGGGCCTAGAGCGCCTTCCCCTTCTGTCCTTCACCCACCTGGTCCCAGGTATCCAGGAGCATGACGTCATCAGTGGCCAGGTCTTCCTGCATGAATTCTCCAGGGACCTCTTCGATCTGGGAAAGAACAGAAGAGGTTAATGGAAAGCACACAGCCAGCCCGCTCCCCTCCCTGGGCAGGCTCCCCACAAAGGAGTTGCAGAGCCGGCTCTGGCCATCAGGGGGCTCCGTCCTCTGTGCTGGGCCACAAGATCCGCTGCTCTTTGCCTCTGCTGCCTTGGGCCCCACTCCTTGGCACATGCCTCCTCCCCAAGGGAAAGCAGGGGCTCACCACAAAACGTCCGATCTTGTTGGAGCAGGCAAAGAGGCGAGGAGGGTGGGCGTCCAGCTTCTTGTCCTTCAGCCGTGGGGACGTGCGGTAGGCAGCCTTCCCACCCAGGGCCTCCCAGAAGCTGTCTGCGAGGGGAGGCCACACAAACAGCCCACTGACACGCTGGCCTCCCCAGCCCTTCTCACCAGACGCTGGGGCAAACCCTGCCCTGGAGCACCCACTGCTCCTGGTCCCCACCCTCCACCTTAAGATCCCAGCAGCCCAAAGAGGGACTCCAAGGTGATGACACAGAGTCCAATGAGGGCCACTTGGCAGTGGACGCACAGTCAGGACTACTTCCGGCCTGAAGCCGACGACAGCGCCACGGGATGGGAACAACTGTCCCTGTTCAACTAAGGGGCTGCCTTCTGCTCAGGCTGAGCAACACGCTCAGCGGCACACAGCGGGTACGCGCGCAGCAAGGTCAGGGCGCGCGTGTCCCCAGACTCCAATCCCCAATCTTCCCACTGCACCTGCTCTGTCCACATGGGGCTCTTTAAATCTTACATTCATTACAATTAAATACAATTAACGATTCAGTTCCTCGTTCTCACTCATTCCCACCAGTGACATCCCAAATGCTCATTAGCCACACGTGACGAGTGGCCACCAAGTGGGACCTGGCAGATAAAGAGCAGGTCTGTCCTCTCCACTGGACACGCTGCTCTTCCCCAGGTCTGTTAAGCACCAAGCATGAGGGAGTGGGCTTAAAAGAGCGAGCAGAAAGTGGCACAGAAAGATGTTCCTGACCTACATTCTGGCCCGTGGCACTGCTGGGCACAGAGAGGCTAAGGGTTAGAAGAGGCTGCTGGCCCTGGGCGGCTTTCACTCCTGCCTACAGTCTTTCAGACCTTCTCCCTCGAACTTGACCTTCTGCCCCTTGCAGCCTTCCCTGACTGCCCAGCCCAGGCTCAGCTCCCCATCCTCTGACTCCTGGAGGCCCCTCTCTCACTCACCAAAGCCCTCCTTCCATCTGGCCCCCTTTATTGAACACCCTTTGGGAGTCAGGCACTGAGGAGGGATGCAGGATATAGAGCCCCCAAAGGGAAGGAACACAGGGGAGCTGACGGTGACAGCCCACGGAGAACAGCAGGCTCCTTGCTCCTTCCTACCTGGCTCGCTGCCTTCTGCCACCTGCACAGGCTGGCCCCGCAGCACCCGGAGCAGCTCCTGAGCCCCAGTCTTCTCTGCCTCGCTGGCTCCTGTGCCCACCCACAGGTAGGCGGCCGAAGGGGTTTTCAGGACGAAGGCATCGTTGGAGTTCAGTGCGCCAGCCTTAGGCATTATCTGGGAGGACAGTGCTTGGTTAACAGGAACCAGACAGAATGCTCTCAGCCCCTTCTCACATCCCAGGACACTGCAGCAGGGCCAGCTCAGGGCGGGACTTGGACGAGCACAAGTCCCCAGCTGCTGTGCCTTCACCATCCCAGCTGCTGAAGGCACAGACTGTGGACACTGAGAAGCTCAGTTGACATCCATGAGTCACTAGTGCCCTGTGGCTAGCCGAGGTGATTCAAGAATTCTGGGCTGCATTAACAGAAGCTGAGTGCCCAAAACAGAGGAGGTGATCGTCCTCTTCTCCTCTAGGCAGCTCAGACCGACCTGTAGGATTATGTTCGGGTGTGCACCTTCCACCACAAAAGGGGCAGTAGCCAATGGAAATGTGATCAGGAACAGTGTCCAGATTGTGAAGAATGAACTACTTGTGAGTAGTGAGCTTCCTGTTACGGAAGATGTGCAAGGGGCACTGGGCATCCTTGAAACAGGGGAAAGCCTAAGACATACAATCCTGCTGCCAGGGCAGGAAGTACGAAACGCTGCTTCTTAGCTCCCCATCCAACCCCTCCCAATCCTGTGCCCAGAGATCTGCGTGGCAAGCCTGGGAGGTTTCAGGGAGACCACGCCCTCCTGGGGTCCAGGGCCTGGGCATCACTTACCTCAACGGCTCGGGTGGCTCCAGAGCTGCTGGCCCGGACCTGGAAGAGGCGGGTGCTGGCGGGGGCCGTCTGCCCACCCTCGCGGGAGGTGCCACCCTTATAGATGATCATGGGCTTCCCGCCAAACAGGCTCATGAGGTGGGCAGGCTCCTTGCCTTGGACCACACGGCTCTGGCAGGAAGACAGGAAAACAAGTCAGGGAAGTCAGGGCACGAGTCCTTCTGTGTGGCACTCAGCCCACCCGCCCTCCCGGGCCTGCACAGCCCGGGCCGACCCTGCAGACGAGGCCATCACGCTCGTGCACGCGTATGCATGTGTGGTACGGAACGGGCCCTAAGCACACAGGGCTGGGCGGGGAAAGGGAAGTTCCAGGAAAACTGGAGAGGCCGCTGTGACCTGTGGTCCCCCGGGCACTGCATCAGCCACTCTCCCCTCCCCAGAGAACCTGCCTTGCTGACCCTGAGTCTAGTTCAAGAAGCAAGAGAGCCCATGTTTGCAAATATTCCCTTAAATGGAAGCACAGGGATGGTTCGTGGACATGCTTCCAGGACGGTGATGTCAGCTCCAGGCACAAAAGCTAGTGGAGTGGTGAGAACACAACCTTCCAGAGCTGGAGAGACCCCTCCCGCACGGCCGGGGCGCCCAGAGGCAGGCTGTAGGTATTTGCCAAGATATATTGCATCCACTCCTGCCCCTGCGCCCACTCAGATCCCTGCCGTGGCCCTGTGAGCTAAATCTAGCAGAAAATCTCATGCGCGTGCTGGGGGAACTGTGGTCACTACCCAGTAGGACCCACCACTGCTGGGTTAGAGCTCAGATTCCAGCGCCACCCTGACGGTGAGAATCCAGGCTGTGCCTCAACTTGTCAGGGTCTCCCTCTGTAAAATGGAACCAGGAAGGCTACACCCAAGACTGCTGTTGGGATCAAGTGAGCTAAGATAGTGACCATCCCACAGGGTGCCCGGTACCCAGGGGACACCAATGTCACAGAGTTCAGAGCACAAACCTTGGACCTGAATCTAGAGCCCTGTCCACTCCAAGTGTGAAACAGAGGAAGGAGAAGTCTGTCTCCTTCCCCTTTATCCCCCAGCCTGGCTCTGTTGCTCTCCAGGACCCCACACTGGAGCCAGAAGAACCTTTCAGACCCCAAAATCACCTCACATCATTTCTCCTTCAATAACATCCCTTTGTTCTCAGGGTCAAGGTCAACGTCCTTGCCATGGCTTCTGGGTTCTCTGAGCACCCCCTCCCACCTCAGGGCCTTTGCATGTACTCTTCCCTCTGCCCAGAAGGTGCTTTTCCTTCACTCCTCACCTGGTCAACTCTTAATCATCCGTTAGGCCCCCGCTGAAAAGTCCCTTCCTCAGGAGGGTGAGGGGAGGGGTCCTTCTCTAATCCAATTAGATCCCACCTGGGATCTATGTCTTTAGACTCAACATGCACATATGAGGGGCCTGCTATGGGCCAGGCTTGGTGCTAAGTGCTTTACAAATATTAACTCTTCAGCCGCACAGCACTCTGACCAGATAAAAGCTGTCGTTATCCCAGTTTGAGAACACAGAAGAATAAGAAGCTACGTGACTTGCCCAAGGGTGCACACAGGTGAAGACAGGACTCAGTCCTAAGAGGCTGTCCCCGTGGGCAGGTCTGAGCTATTCACCTGGCTGCCTCTCCTACTTCCCTCCCACAGCACCTTAGCATGTTCACTAACTGCACACGCCCCAGTGTGACTGATCTCCAGTGTGTGTGGATACACCCATTTGTGTACATGGCTGTTGAACGTTTCTCTGCTCCCTAGACTAGAAACCCCATCAGGGCAGGCACAGTGCCGGGCCCATGGGAGCCCTCATAAATGTTTGTGGGGTGGATGGACAGTCAGACAGGTGAGTGACCAGATGGACAAAGCCCACAGTGTGACCCAAAGGGGCAGTGGACTGGGCTCACCTGGACAGGAGTACCTCCCAGCTCCTCATCCAGCTGGGCAGTGAGGATGGCAGATGCAGCGACCTCGTCCTGGGTGGACTGGGCACCCTGCCTGGAAGAGGAAGTAACACCTAGCACAGGGCTCACAGAGTCCTGAGCCTCAACCTGGGCCTGGACCTGAGAAACCCACAAATCTCCAGATTACGGGTAATCAAATGGACATGCAGAGAGGGCGAGCGATTCTCTGAAAAGCAACCACAGCAATGCTCATAGTAACAAAAGGCTGGGATCAACCCAAGCCTGCACGAGCAAGGACTCTGTTACACAAACGCCAGCTCAGGAGCTGCCCTTCAGATGGGAGCCTCCTGGCAGAGTGCCATCCCGTCTCGGGCCCACACGCCCTTAGACACATCCCCCAGCCCTGTTTACCCCCCACACTTAGTGCCTCCTACATCCCGTCCCATGGCACGTGGCCCCGGAGCCTCACCAGTTATAGATGATCTGTCCCTGCCGGTTGCCGTGGCGGTAGTTGTACAGGATGATGTAGCTGTCGCCACCGTAGAACTGCCCGTATGTGGTGGGGTCCACCGGCACTTTGTCGGAGCCTTCGATTCTCCAGATCTGCCGGAGCAAAGCTGGTCTCAACAAGGTGGGGCGCCTGCTCCCCAGAGTCAGGCCAGCTGGGAAAACACCCTGTGGCGCTACCACGGGACAAGTATGCGATGGGGACTCCACCTGGGCTCAGCCTGAAGGTGAATGAGTTACCCAAATCACAGAGCCACTAGGATTCCAACCCAAGTGTGTGTCCTGCTCCGAACCCTTACTCTGCACCCCTGCCCCGCTCCGGCCGCGCTCCTTGGAGCACTCAGCACAGGGACTGCCAGCTGCAAGGCAGCACACCGAACATGCTTCCAGCAAGCGTGACCCGTGAGGGTGGAGAGCAGGGGTCGGTACACGGCCCGGATCCAAATCGGCCTCCACCCCCTTCGAGACTGTGTGCCCTGGGACAGCCGGCTTCAACTCCATGCGCCTCAGCCTCCTCATGTGAAAAGTGGGAATAGTAAGAGTACCCGCGTTATTATGTTGTGAGGACCAAGTGAGTTTACTCATGGAAGTCTAGCAGAGCCTGGCACAGGACGATTGCTCTGTAGTTGGCAGCTACTCTTACGATTAGAATTAGTGTTGTTGTTATTCCTAATATCACCATTATCTGCACCATTACTGAACTGTCTGGACTTTACAGACCGCCTCCAGAGGCAGGGCCATCACTAGTGACCTCGGAGTGATCCCTGCTGGCAGATCTCTTTTCCGAGTTCTGTTTTCCCAGGTGACCGCGAGGCCCTGCAGCGCCACCTGGTGGTGCTGCAGAGACATTGAACCCTTTAAATCTCAGCAAACAGAAACTGGCAATCTCTGGACCTTGAAAATTCCTGAAAGGTGATGGAGTGGGATTAAACCCCATTTTACAGGTGAAAAAAAAGTGCAGCTCAAAGAGGTTAAGTAACTCGCCCAATGCCACACAGCCAGGCTGCCAGGGCTCCTTGCACACTGCCCTACCCTGAGCATTCTCACGGCACCCTCCTCTCCCGCTCAAGTAACAAATGAATGAATGAATGGATAATAATACCGATGACATAAACAATAAATAAAAATTAACTTTTTGCCATTTCTATCGTGTGGAATGGAATCCATGTTTTCCAGAAGCAGACTCTACCTCATAAACATTTCTGACCCATACCCCACTCTTCTCCATCTTTGCTGTGACCTTCCCGGTGTCAAGGTCGTCATCTCTTCCCTAAACTATTGTAACAATCTCTGCAGGGTCTCCGCCTTTATTTTCTTGCCTCCAATCCATTTACAGAGAGTTCTGAAAGCACAGGACTGAGCCTCACACATTTCTACTTTTAAAGAAAGAAAAATAAAAAATCCCTTACTAGCGCCAGCAAGTTACAGGGGTAAATCCATACCCTTGGACACGGCACTCGAGGCCCCTCGAGGATGCTCTCAGCACCAGGCTGCCAGGACGGCTTCCTGCCTGTGAGGCCCATAGCTCCTCTCTGGCAGCAAATTCCTACATGCTCTGAGGCCCAACCAAGTGTCCGCATCTCTGGGAAGACTGCCCCAACCACCCTCCCCGCACTGTCCTTCCTGTTCCCATAATCCCTGTGCTTGCTTCCCGTCTTCCACTGACCACACAGGTCTGAGGGATCAGCTGTGGCTTGGTCGCCACCCCTCCCACACCAGGCGCTCCTCATAGGCAGGTGGGTCTGAGACACTTGGCACAGGGCCTGGCACACAGTAGGTGCTTAGAGTATGTCAGTTGTAAAAATTAAGACAAAAGATCTCACCCACCAGAACTGTGGTCCAAACTCCATTTAGAAAAGTCCCTGGGGTACCAGGAGGCCAAGCGTGGGCCAGACGTGCCCACGAGGGAACAAGGGCGGGATCTGGACATGCCCCCAGCCCCGCAGTTACCTGTTTCTGGCCTCTGCCATCGTCATCCATGCCATGCTGGGCGGCCATGACAGTGGAAGTATGCAGGGTGGAGGCGTCGAAGGGCACCCTCTCCACATTGGCAATGTGGCTGGACAGATAGGGCAAGCCCGGGCCATCTGTCTGGTCTGGGTCCCGCCAGTTCTTGAAGAACTGCTTGAACAGTGGGGTCTCGCCACCCTCAGGAAGGATAGAGACCTGAAAGAAGGGAAGAGCAGAATGGGGCTGGACTGAAACCCCAGGACAGGGACCACCCAGCAGGGGTCCCTGGGGAGCCTCAGACTCCCAGGCCACACTGAGGGAGGACACCTACCCCACCCTAGCCCTTTCTCACACAAACTAGACGCACCCTCACTCCCCTACCTGACCCCAGACTCACCTGGGTCTGCCTGGGGTAGTTCATCTTGGAGATGAAGTCAGAGGCTGTCTTGAGGGCAGCCTTCCTCTCCTCCATGTTGGCCTGCTTGCCTATCGGCAGATGGAGGATGACGGGCCCGGGTCAGTGCCTCAGACAGCCACTCAGCAAGCGGGGAGCTATCTCTGCCCATTGACCCCAAAGCCTGCATACCACACATGCAGACCCCTCCGACCCCCAGGCCATCTTCCCATGGTTTGGTGTTGGAATCAGGCAGGATGGTTCCCTCTACTCCACAGTCTGAATTTGTCCCAACCCTCAGAGCAGTCCTGTGCCTGGACAGCCCCTAGCTGGCTCACACCAGCCCTCAGTCCCCAGCCTCCTTATCGCCAAGTCCAAGGGGCCAAGACGAGGACAATGATAACAACGATGCTAGCCACAAGTGCTCAGCGCTCTCCCCTCTCTGCCATTCTCTGTGCACCCCGGCCTCCCTCCCTTCGGTCCTCTTCCTCGGGGCTAATTATAGAACATCTGAGGACAACACCGATACGGCTGCTCAGAAACACCTAGGACACCGCTGTCCAGGAGCCTCCCACAGTCAGCACCCACGACAGTCCACACGGAGCTCCAGGGACCTGGCACAGCGCTTCTCTGACAGAGACCAGGTCACCTTCACGAAAAGCCCCAGCCTACATCAGCACATTAAAGGCACTCGACAAGTCCTGCAGTAAACTGACCTGTGAACATCATTTCACCCAGTTTTGACCATAACTTATTTGACCACAAAGCTATATGTATTTTTTACATATTTTTTATATAATGCCATTAACCTCTCCGAGACCTGGTGTTATAACACATTTGGGAAACACTGGTTTTAGCCCAAATAAGTCTGAGACCCAGAGAGGCAACTAAAGGTCCCAAGATCACACAGCGAGTCGACTGCAAAGCCAGGGCTGTAGCTCAACTCCTGGCTCCCGCTGAGGAGCCTGCCACTGCCTCCGGGCACCCAGAACGCGCACTCTACCAGGCCGCAGGGGCCCCCACCCAAGGCCCTGGGAGACCCCGCCAGTCCCCCTTACCCTTCCAGACAAAGATTTTCCCATCTTTGCCATGGTCCAGGATGAAGCAGTCCTCTGACCTCAGGGCCCCCTGGGCGAAGGGGTTCTCATCAGCCACGAGTGACACTGACATGCTGCCTGCATCATTGGAGACCTGGGGGACAAGGGGGAGCCCAGAGGTGAGCGACTTCCACTGCCTGGGCCTGCCCAGGGGGTGTCCCCAAGCCAACACTTGAGCGGGCCCACTCCCCACCCCCAACCGCAAACGGCAGTGCAGAGGGACACCTGGACTTGCACCCTCTCCTCTTCTGCTCTGTCCAACCACGTCCGTGACCTACACACGGGCGTCACGTAGACACCGCACACGGATAGGGCAGGGGGTAAAATGTGGGGATGCGGCGGCTTCACAGAAGGACTGCCGAGCTGGCTGAGAAGACAGTCAATCTCATCAGTCAAAAAAGAAAGAAAAGCAAAAGATCTAAATGCAGTGCAGTGCCTTGGCTTGGCATCTGGCATGAAAACTTGGGGAATCTGAATAAAGTCTGCAGCTTAGTTAATGGGGTTGAACCCATGTTAACGTCCTAGTTTTGACAGATGTACCTGGTCAGGGTAAATGCTAAGCAGACGCTGGATGAAGGGCTATGGGAACCCTCTGTACTACCTCTGCAATTTTTCTGCAAACCGAAAACTATGCCAAAATAAAAAGTTCATTAAATTAAACAAAAAACAAACAAAACAAAACAAAAAACCATGTACCATACTAGCCAAAATTCAAAAGGCTGACAATACCCAGTGGACAAGGCTCTGGGTGAACAGGCATTTTCCCACCCCTGAGGAGGGTGATTTGGGAGCCCTTCTAGAGAACAGTTTAGTGACATGTAGCAGAACTTTCAATCTATTGAGTACGTAGTGTGTGCCGGCGCGGATAACTTATATAATGACGGGACCCCTGTCATCCTTGCCATAACCCTACGATAGTGCTGCCACCATGCCCATTTTATTCCCACGGAAACCAAGGCACAGAGAGGTTAAGGATCCTGCACACCCAGAGTACCAGCCCTGGGATTCGAACTCTGGATTCTGACTCTAGAACCAGCAGTTTCAATCACCAACTCACTGTTCAGCCTGTGACCTTGCGTGGAAACTTGCTCTACCACCATACTTGGCCCAAGTGCACAGAGGGACCGCCTGGCCTCGGAAAAGGCGGAAACATCCGCTACCGTCCATCATTAGGGACGTGCTGAAATCCGTACGCTCCTCAAGGAGAACACCACAGAGCTGTTCTAAACGGCCACGTGGGTCTCCAGGAAAGGAAGACGCTCACGACCATGCTGAGGGCAGAAACGAAGGCCGCCGAACAGCGTGAATAGTTTGGATCCATTTACATCAAGTAGAGACGGAGAAGTATATAACTAGACACAGAAAGATGTAATCGGGACTTTCTTTCACTAAATGGTAACTGTGTAACCATGGTAACCTACAGAGAGGGGAGGAGGAGAGGCCAATTTTTTAAAATTTGCATATTGTTACTTTTGTAATTAAAACATCTAAAAATAGTACTGGTTATCTTAAATTAGTAAAACTGATTTATCCTGAGGTTAAATACAGGTTTATACAGGTTCATTTTCACAGTGAACACGTATTGCTTTGTCAGGATAAAAATCACTGATGCGGTTTTTCTTCGCAGGTAATGACAATCTGTGCCCCCGTTTGTCATTTTACCACAAACAAGCCCAGGGCACAACCCGAGTGTCACAGCCACGCAGGCCACAGGTCTTAGCTCAAGAGCAGCCTCCACGCAGTTTTAAAACTCACAGGGAAGAAGTTATAAATAAAGTCATTAACCATAACCCCCCCAAACACACGCCCATTTGTAGTATTTCCCCACGTAACTTCCCAAAACACTTCCTGTCGGTTTTCTCTGCAGACTCCCAGAAACCCTGCAAAGTTGACTTCCCGGCCTTCCTCCCCACTTTACAGACTAGGAAGCAGCGTCCCAGGGAGGGGACGCATGCTGCCGGACGCCACTGAAGAGCACAACTCAGATCTGTCTGCAGTCGACGGCGTTCTCTCGCTCTTGGTGCAGGAGGTGAAGGAAAACAATGGGTGTCCACCGGAGACGCGCAGAAGCCAGCCCCCCAGGCGTGCTCTGTGCACCTGGAGCTCAGGAAGGCTGGGTCCCCGCCTCCCCTTCCTGACCCCGGGGGACAGAGCAGCTGAGGCCCACCTTGTAGAGCTTGGCCAGCTTGCGGTTGGCTGCATCCTCCTTGGCTGTGTCATCGGTGCCCTCGGGCAGAGTGGGCTTGGAGCCCAGCACCTGCAGAGATGGAAGAAAGGGTGGCCGTGAGCTCCCAGCGGCCTCCTTCCCCAGGGAGGGTCCTGGGCTCCTGACAGAGCCCCCTCCGCAGGCAGGCAGGGACCACACGGGCATCCACAGTGACCCTCTACTTAGGGAAAAGACCCTCTGAAGACATCCTGCTCCTCTGTCTCCAGGACAGCCCTGCAGATAGTTACTCTACCATTTCCTCCTACGTCGTCCAAGAATGAGAACTATGGCTACGGAGCACACCTTCCGACCCATGCCTTTAAGGGACCCCATTTAATGCTCACACCCATGCTGGGAGGCACAGATTATTACTCTCGTTTCACAGAAGAGGAAAGAGAAGTCCAGAGAGATGGGGTGACTTACGCACACAGCTGTGAAGTGGCAAAGCAGAATTTGAACCTGTGAATCCCTATTTCACTCTTCCATCTGGCTACCTCCACCCTCCACAGCCCCAGCTACCACCCCTCGCAAGCCATGGTTGTGTCCGGGCTCCTCCTCATCATAATCACCTTCCTACTCTTCCTAAACACCAGAACTCAACACCCCCACGCACGAGCTAAGTGGCGTGGGACAGAGCTCACGCTCTCCTCCGTTTCCTGGTGAAGTTGGCCCTATCAATCTGTTCACAAAGCAAAATGACTGACAATCGCATCACGCAGTTGACTAAAGGGGCCAACTTCAGTTGATAAACTAAACTTTTCTTTTCTTTAGTTTAGAAGAGAAAAGAGGGGACTGGGCTTTGGTTTAATTTCTGACTTGGCTGCAGCACCAAGTGTGTCCTCCAGAGCAGCGGAGCCCGCTCTTCCTCTGCTCCTTTCGGGGACCTGGCCCCCCCAGCCGGAGGGCTTGCCTCACGACCCCAGCAGACACCAGGGCATGGATTCTGGCCCACCTCTCAGGGGAGTCTGGGAGTTGTCAGGGAAGCTGCCCTTCCCCACTTCCTAGAGAGTTCCAGCGTCGTAGAAAAGCAACTTCAACTCAAACTCGCCTGGTAAATGGAGGAATGTGAAGAGCACCCTGTCTCCATGCTTGGCCCCCACTGCACCCCTGGGACGTGGCTGTCAGTACCTGGAGCATCGCCTGAGGCTCGGTACCCTCCTCAGACACGTGCACTTGGGCCCGGCCACTCCGCTCGTTGTCCCGGATGCCCTTGGACACCTGTGTGGCCTTCAGCCTCTCAAATCGGTTGCTGTTGGAGCCGCACCACTGATATATATCCTGTAAGAGAGGGACCCCTTGTGAGGCAGTGCCCCGGCCTAAGCCCTGCCCAGTGGCAGGGTGAGGAGGAGACGATGGAGTGTGTGTGCACATCCAAGCACAAGGAGTGCCATCTGTGTGCACCAGGTTACATGACTGCATGGCTCGGGATGAGTGTTTTCCACGGGTACAACTACACACAGCATGTGTGTAAAAATGTCTGCCTGCTAGTGAGAGCGGAAATTGGTACAGCCAACTTGGAAAACCATCCGGCCACAGTTACCAAAGCTCTGTCTATCGGTAGCCTATGAGCCAGCAATCCCTCCCCAGGACGTCCACGAAAGCCCTGTGTGAGGGCATCAGAGTAGCACCACGTGTGAAAGCCCCTCACCAGAAACTATTCTAAGTGCCATCGCAATAGAAAGCATAAGCAGACCGTGGCACACCCAGCCAGTGGGGTCCTGCAGAGCAAGGAGACTGACCAATCTACAGTAGGGATGGATCTCAGAAATGGAACGCTGAGCGAAGTCGAACCTAAAACAGAAAGGTTCCGTGTGTGTAAAGTTCAGAAAGAGGCAAAACTACCCTGTGCACCTGAGAGAGTTCAGGGTAGAGGTTATCCTTGGGGGTGAAGGGACTGGAAGGGGCAGGAGGGGCGTCTGGGGGCTGGTGACGTTCTGTTTCTTGATCTGGGTGCTGGTTACATGGTGTGTTCACTTTCTGAAATCCACAGAGCTGTGCACGCAGGATTCACACTCTTTTGTGTGCCTATTATACCTTAACAAAAAGCTTAAAATAACTAAGTGTGCGCCAGCTCTTGCATGGACATTACACCGCAGGCACACGTGTTGTTGGGGTGCAATGTCTGTCCATGTCCATTTGCATGTGTGAGGACACGTGGATCTGGGAGAAATGGGTACGGAGTGTCGTGCACCTGTAAGGTGGGCCTGGGAAGTGCGTCCTACACACACTGCCATATACAAGTGGTCATGTGCAACCTCACGAGTGACACATACACACGCGGGGCCTTGGCCAACATACCCACGTTTACGTGTGCTGGCATTCATAACGGTGCCAGGCCCACGCCTGGCGGGCAGAAGCCTCTAGCTTTTGCACATACCTGCCATGCGTTTTTAAGCGAGTGACCCTATGGAAAAGGGTACATGACATATGCATATGAACACAAGACAGCAAGGAGCCCACATGTCAATCGAAGTCCAAGTACACTGTGCAGGAGGGTCTGTGCCCACGAGCATGATGGGCTTGAGGGTACACGTGTGGGCGCCTATGAGTGCCAGGCATATCTGTACCTGAGGTTTTGCAGGTGTGTCTGACTCGTATATAGGGCACATGTGTGCATGGGGCTACCATGCCTGTGGCTTTCCCTGCCTGTGTCTTTGCATGTGTTAACATGGGTATGCCCACCTCCCCAGAGTCAGGCCTGGCCAGCCCAGGAGTACCTCAGTGTCCCCTGGGAAAGGGCAGGGCAGGACTCACATTGCCCAGGTCCAGGATGAAGCAGTCGCCAGTGTTGAAGCTCTCCCAGGACACAGGCACCTCAGTGGCACGGACCACACGCCGCCCTTTGACCTGGAAGAGTCTCTGCACCACCACCTCATTGGGTACCACGTGCCTGAATCCTGATGCCACGCCTCCTTTCTGTTGGGTCAAGCAGACAGTGTCAGTTTGGCCAATGGGGTCCAGGGAAGCAGGTATGGGGAAAGGAAAAGCGTTGAGTTGAAGGAAATTCTGGCCCGTGGACTAGTGGCCTTCCAGTAGATTCCGTACCACTTTGCTGCCACCCCTTTGAACTTCACACTCCACTAACAAAGACCGCCAGGGCCTCGTTCCTGGATCAAAAAGCTGCAAACATTCCTTTCTCAAGACCAGCACTTCCCAAGGGATGTTCTCAGAAACCCTACCCTCTAGACACTCTTCAAGAAAAGGGTTTCATGGGGGTAGGGGAGGAAGGGCTTCCACCGAGGCCAGAAATGCAGCCCCTATTTGCTGCTTCACTTCACAGAGTGAGGCCAAGTCTGACTCTCGCCACACAGACGCCATGAAAGCAAAGGGACAAAGGGAGCAAGTTTTAACTGGCCTCCGATTACGTCTACACACAGCAGCAACATGGAAGTGTTTGTGAAATGACAGAGCCCACTGTGCTGGGCACTCTGCATGTGTCATCTATGAAACAGGTGTGATTATCCCCATCTTACAGATGAGGAAAGTAGAGCCCAGAAATGAAGGATTTGCCCAAGATCTCGCAGGCAGTAAAAGCTGAAGCTACGATTCAAACTCAGGTGTGACTGAATCTATAGGTTCTTCCATCCCTGACATCAGGCTTTCTTAGAGCAGCGGTCTCTAGGGTCACCCAGGATGAGAGGCAAGAACAAGCCACTGTTCAGAGCAAAGTCTTTCAAGCAGAAATTACATTTTCCTGTGGCAAGTGGAGCGCCCTCTTGTGTCCTTTCTTGGTACCAGCATGAGACCTTTCAAGAGCATCCCCTTGGGCTCCACAGGGTTGCCAAGGTATTCAAAGGGCCTTTCCTTCTGCCTTGCTCCAAGGGCCCTCCTGCTGGGGAGCAGGTGAGGAAGGGCAGCTTGGGGGAAAGGTGTACCACCCTGTGCTCACCTGGTAATGGGATGCCACCCACTAAGTCCTTGCCAAGGTCTAGGGCACCTGCTTTATGGACATGCAGTGTGGTGATCACAAGCCCCAGGTAGAGATTCTCATTACCCCACTTCACAGGCAAAGAAACTGAGGTACACATAAGTTAAGTCCAGTGCCCATGGCCCCAACTAGTTGGTGGCAGTGCTGGGTGTTACCCCCAAGCTCACTGTTCCAGGGGCCCAGCCACTCCCAAGTCTGCCAGCCCAGTCATTCCTGCGTGTCTGTGGGCAGCTCGGACCTGGGGGCTCCCTTCAGCTGGAGGTAAAGAGACAGTGGACCTGGAAAGTCTGACCATTTCCTTGACTTCTCAGAGACAAGGAAGTGGAGGGAAAGAAAGACCCTGAACTTCTTTTTCATGCATCTCTAAAATATTTCATTTGTTCAAGCATGCCTTTTATTTGTTATTTTAAAAAACAGAAAAATTTTAAAGGGTTGGTTTGTGCCATAAACCTTGGTTCCAATAAATTCTCTGTATATAAATGTATAAAATAAAAGAATACTTGATTTTTAATAATTCTGGGCATGCATTTCCTGATTAATGAATGCTCCTGATCTATAAAATTAGACTTGAAGAGGCAAGATAACAAAATGATAAAAGAAAGCTCTTAGAAGACAGTGGATCTACAAACGCAGGAGGCAGGAATTTTTTGAAATTTTTACTATTTGTTACTATTTGTACTATAATCTTTAGGATTGCTTATTGCTTTGTATGGTCTACTCATTAGGGGGATCGACACACGCATCAAATTATTTGAACAAAAATTAATAGGACAAGTTGTTTCATAAGCCACTTTTCAAATTAAAGTAATGATATATATATAGATAGTTCTATATCTGTACGAATACACATACCTCTATGTTCACATAGAGAAATTATCCACCATTCAGTGTATGTTTCCAGGAGCAGAATCATGGGGGACTTTTACTTTTGAAAACCTATATTTCTATAATGTTTGACATTTTACAATAAGCTTGTATCATTCTTGTAGTCAGAAGAAGGAAAAATATATATAAAGATTTACATTTTTTAAATGTTAAACTGTTTATGAAACAAAGGAAAACGAGTGACTGGGGCCGGTCCCCGCGGCCCTCGAAGACGGAGTTCCTCATCTAAGAAATGGGAGCGACAGGGAAGGGTTCGAGGGATTTGGTGAGTCTCCCATTGTGCTCCTGGAGGTCAGGGGCATCTAGGATCAGCCAGCCCAGATTGTGTTTGAACAAAGGGTTTCAAATAACCCAGCCCCAAGGGGTCTCTAGGGTTCTGTCTGAAGTCAAGGAGGAAAAGAAGGAAAAGGGAGAGAAAGAGGAGGAGAGATCAATGGATTCTGAAAAGTGCAGACTCTTTAAAAATGATTTGCGGGTTGCAGGACAAGATGAGCCAGGCCCTGTGACAGCCCTTCTCCTAGCTCCTGTCCCCTCCCTGCCCCTTCTCCCACCGAGGACAGAAGTGGCTCTGAGGTGCAGGCTTTCACAGGAACAAGTCTTGCATAACAAGCTCTGCTCCTCGGGGATCTATAATTGATGAGGGCTCCGGGCTGAGGACCTTGGGCTGAGCCTGCCAAGTGCGGGGGCAGCTGGAGGACTTGCTGAAGGTGGAAAACAGAACTAGCCTGGGACCTCACATTTGTACCAGGAGCCAGGAACTTTCAGGACTGAAGTCCCAAATCTGGGCCTGGGTTGGGAACCCATTCCTTAGAGTATGAGCCAAGGACATCCTGGAAAAATCCCCAGAAGATAGAAAAGGCTTGCTAAACATGCAGATTCCTAGGCCTCATCTGAGCTAAGATCATGGACCAAGGGACCCTGAAGTGTCCACTCTGAACCAGCTCCGTGCTAGCCCTGCACACCTAGGTTGGAATCCCAGCTCTGTCACTTACCAGATCTGGTGGGAGAGGTCAGAGGACAAGCTCCTTAACTTGTCCACACAACAGCAACAATAACAGGCACTTGTTACATAATTGATGTTTGCTGAATGAATCCCAAACGGGGAATGTGGGAGAGCGCACACCCAGAGGCACACAACTGGCCAAAGCCTCACAGTTAGAGGGTGGCCTTGGGACCAGAACCTCAATCTCTCTGGCTCCTGAGAGAGTGGCAAGTGGAAGTGGCAAGTGCTCTTTCCACTTCCTGCTCCAGGAGCTGCAAAAAGGCCGGGTACAGGTCAGGGGACCCTCTCACCTCTCCTTCAAGGTACCATGGTCCCAGAATGGGACACAGGAAGGAGGTA
Organism: Micronycteris hirsuta; assembly: GCA_004026765.1. Classification (NCBI taxonomy): domain Eukaryota; kingdom Metazoa; phylum Chordata; class Mammalia; order Chiroptera; family Phyllostomidae; genus Micronycteris; species Micronycteris hirsuta. The sequence continues at coordinate 54,276 of PVJI01008275.1, read as the reverse complement.
GAGCTGGGGAGTGCTGCAGGGGCCGTGGGCACGTGTGAACTGGCCGACAGGGGGCGTTAGTAAGCTCTGGGAATCCAGCCCAGCTCTGCCCTGCCCAGGGCCCAGGCCCTGTTCCCAGGACACACCCTGTCCTTTGCTATCTCAGCCTCTCTAGCACTTTCCCATCATCCAATTCTCTGTGCCTCACTGGGCAGACAGGGTCATCACCCTGTTTACACGAAGGACCCTGAGGCCCAGAGAGGGACAATGATCTTTATAAAATCACACAGCACATCAACAACATCAACTTGGCTTGAGAGACAGGTTGGGGCAATGAAAAGAATTCTGGGAGTCAGGAGATCTGGGTTCCAGTCCCAGCTCTGAGACTGACTTGCTTTGTGACCCTGGGTGAGTTGCTTAACCTCTGTGCCTCAGTTTCCCCTCCATCCCTGAAAATAAGAGATTTGGACTCTGACGTTAAGGTCCATCTGGCTGTCAAAGCTTGTGATCCCCTCCCTGTCCCAACCAAAGGGAACTTCAGGTTCACAAACTGCAGCTTTGCCTGAGCCCTTCCACGGTGCCAAACCCCATGCTAGGCATTTCCCAGCTACACCTTCACTAAATCCTCTCCCAAGGCCTGAAGGGCAGGTATAACTCGCTCTCCTGTAACCAGAGGAAAGGAAGGCCAAGTGGCTTGCCAAATGTCGCACTGCATATTAGGTAGGGCACAGCCTCTCAGGGCTCCCAGCTTGATTTTGCTCAGCCCCACCTTGCTGGGACCCAGAAGAGAAATCTGTGTTGGTTCAGACTCCTTAAAGTTCAAGTTCAAGGGGAATTCTAACGAACAGAAAGAGGAATGTGATCCAGGGTTCCCTTTCAAATACTAACCTGAAACCCTCTGTTGGCAGGGTACAAGAACTCAGGGGTGCAGAAACAGGCCTAGGCTCAAGGCCAGGACAAGTAAGCGGCTGAGTTTCTACCCATGGCTCACCCCTTTCTGCTGAGGTTAGAAAGACAACCCTGTAAAGCGATGGGGAATTTTCTTCTCTCCATTTTAAGATAAGGAACCAGAGACTCAGAGAGGGAGTATGAGTTGTCCAAGGTCACACAGGAAGTGTACAGGATTCAAACCTAGGGCTGACCAACTGCAAAGGCTGAGCTCTGACCTATCTGCCCACATCACCCCACAAGGCTGAAAGGAGAGTGGACCTGAATGAGTCCTGCCACTGGTGCATTTGTCCCCGCCGCCTGGGACCCACCTTGTATTTGAGGCCGGACTTGAAGTAGCCAAGGAAGGTGGCCGACTCGAAGCCCTGGACCTCGCGGTGCTGCACAGCTCGACCGTTCAGGTAGTCATCCAGCTGCACGGTGAAGATGGCGGCCGCCCCGCTCTCATCCTGGCTGCACTCATTGCCTAGGGGATGCGAGAGCAGCGTCAGCCCAGCTTCCAGAGAGTAGTCCCAGCCTCCTACGGAGGAGGAGCCAGAGCCCCCAGCACGGCACTGGCCTGGCTGTAGAAGCTGGGCAAACCCCTATCTTCCATGAGCCTCAGTTAATTCATTCGTATAATGGGGAGATGAGGGCTGTACTCCACAGTCTCTAAGAGTCCTCCCAGCTCCAACACAGCCCCCTACACTCACCTCCCTTACCTGTCCCCCTACACTCACTTAACCCTGCTGAGCATGAAGTCATGCCTGCGAGCAGCAGCTCAGATCAGGAAACCGAGGCTCAGTGAGGGGGAAGGACTTACAAAGTAACATAGCAGAGTTGTGGCAGGGACTCCAGGCTCCCGACTCTGAGGGGTAAACTGGGGCATGGCTGCAGCTGGGCCAGGGAAGCTATGGAGGGGGCTCAGGGTCCCCAAGTCACCCCAAATTCTGAATGCTGTGCTAACTTGAACTTGTTTACCCTCACAACACTCCTGTGAGATAGTGGGGTGCTACCATCATGGCCACTTTACAGAAGCACTGAGTGACTTGCTGAAGGATAGAGCTGGGCTCCGAACTCGAGCAGGCTGGCCCTAGGGTCTGGGGAGATGTAGTCCCTAGCCACGGGCCGGCCGAGCACACACTTGATGCTCAGCAGTCACTTAGCTCCCGTGGGGCTGCCGGGAGACCACACTGCACAGGGCTGTGCTTTATGGGGGTGGGGTCTGGCCTCACCCAGCCAGTAGTGGAGGTCGTATTGCAGGTTCCCATTCCTCAGCTGCACCGTCTTCAGGATGACATAAGCGTCACCTGTGAAGAAGTCTCCGTAAAGGTTGGGGGGCACGGGCACCAGGTCAAACTTCTCCACACGCCAGATCTGCAGGCCAGGCTCCTTTCCTGCCTTAAGGAACTCGGGGTGTTCCACCACCATGCTGCTGGGCTAGAAGAGACAGGGCAGAGCCTGAGCAGGGGCCGAGGCCCTCGCGGGGAGAGAGACCCCGGGCACGAGGGAGGGTGGTTTCTAGCATCAAGAGCATCACACTTGAGCCTCTGACTCTCCCCGCCCCGAGGCAGGCCTCACCCCTTCTACAAGCCCTGTCTGGATGAGAGAGCAAACAGAGCAGAGTTTAGGCTCCAAACCCTGTCCTTGGCCAAGCGTCTGTCTCTCCTACTCAGCTCTCCGGTGCCGGGGGGCGGGCGGTGGGGTGTGCCAAGGGTGCTACCTCTCTTCTTCCCTTCTTAGTGTGAATTGGTTGGAAAAACTGAGGGACAGAGTGGTGAAGTAACTCTGCCAAGGATCCCCAGCGAGGAAATGGTGTAGAAGGAATTGCCCCAAGCTCTAAGAACACGAACTCTGGGAGCATGAGGAGACCCCCTCAGAGGGAAATGGTAAATCTGGGGGTCCCCAGGGGCCCAATGTGTTCCCTTCCAGAATCCTCGCAGTGGCTCTTAGAACTAGAAGGCTCCTAAGAGAGCTCATCATTTAACCCCATTCTGCAGATAGGGAAACTGAGGTCCAAAGAGGGGAGGAGACTGGCCCAACATCACACAGCCTGTTTGCTTTGGCTCTTTGGAGGCAGGAAGATTTCCCATGCCCCACCCATGCCCCCACCACACCCCACGGAGGGTCTAAATGACTTAGCCCAAGTGGCCTCCTGCGCTGTCTGCCTCCTCCCTCCTGCCCCCCACACCCCACCCCCAAATTCCATTTCTTGGAAAGGTGAAGAGGATGCAGCCAGGGTCTGCAGGAGCCTGCTGGAGACCAGGTGGTCAAGGATGGGGGGAAGGCCGTCAGACATGCAGGAGGGCTGGAGATGCAGCAGAGGGGAGCCGTTAGCCTGGGGTCGAAGGGCAGAACTCAGCGGGCACGGGTCCCCTGGCCGGAGAAACCAGACGGAGAGAACTCAGGCGGAGGGGAGCAGACACACAAAAGGGCAAGAGGAGAGAGGAGAAACCGGACAGGACAGAGGAGATATCAGAGAGAATAAATCATCGTGATGATGATAAGCAGGCGGAGGCGAGATCACACAAGGAAGAGGGAGAAAATATTGGCGAGGCAGAAATACATCAGAGGGAAAAGAGAAATCTGAAATGGAAGAAATGAGGAGAGGGAAGGAGAGAAGTCGGGCAGAGGGAAAGAGACACTGGAGGAGGAAAAGGACAAGTCAAGTGGCGGGGGTGAGTCAGAAATCAGAAGGCAGGGAGGGAAAAGAAATCCGGCCAAGGTGAGGTTAGCCTCTAGGCAGGGAAACAGCCAGGTCCCCGAGGCTCCCACCCCCATCCATGGGAGCCCCGAGGCAGCCAGAGATACTTACAAAGCAACAAAACAGTTTTTCCATTCTAGACCTCAATTACTCCCCTTTTCCTAGTGCTGTATCTGCAAGAACTTACAATAGAGAGTTACTCCCGGAGCCCCCGGGCCCCCTGGGCACTCACCCGCCCTCGAGTCTGCGGTGCCAGGGTCGCCACCCGCGACGCCCCCTGCGACGCGGTGGCCACACGGGCCTGTGGCGACAGCGCACACAGCGCCAGGACCAGGGCGCAGAGCATCGCGGGTGCGGAGCGTTGCGGAGCCATGGCGGCGGCGACTGCGGGAGACTCAGCCGGCACCCGCGGCCTCCCGGTCACTGATCTTAAGTAGTCGCTGGCCCATCCCGCCCGAGCTGGGACCGCCCTGCAGGGCGAGGGGCAGGGCCGAGCCAGGCCCCTGAGGGCCCAGCAGGGGCGGGGATCTGGCCTGGATTTTGGAGACCTCTGGATTCTCACCCGGACCAACCCAATTGGGCGTGGCCACCCCTTCCGACACCCCCCAGCTCAGGGGGACGGGGACCAGGCACAGAGCTTAGCGTACAGCAGGCACTACTTCTGTGCACACTAAATGGGCGCATTCACGAAGTTAGGGAGTCCAGCTCAGCCTCCTGTGTGACCCACGCAAGACCACTCCCACATCCACACCTAACATCTCCAGCATTTACTGAAGGCTTTCCAGGCTTCATAACATCCTTTATCCTTTACAGAGTGGGTGTAGCAACAGCCCCATCTTACAGAGGGGATCACTGTGTGCAGGGTACACAGCCAACCTGCACACGACTAGGAAACGGGGCCCCTGAGATTCGAGCCCAGGCATCTGGGTGGCCTACCCACCCAAGCAGCACGCGGTGGCCACCACCAGCCAGGGGGGGCCTGGACGCCTGGGCCAGCGGGACTCAGGAAGGGGCAGGCAGACCTCTCCTCTCCTGCAGCTGCAGGCTGTCCTCCAGCCAAGACCACCCCCTCTTCTTCTTTTCAAAAAGTTTTTATTCCTTTTTCTTCAGCATTTCTTTGTATTGGTTTCAGGTAAGTGATTAGACAATCAAACAAGTTGTTATTCTTAAAATGTTTATTTTTATCAAGATTGAAAGTCACGTATTTGCACACAGTTGTTATCTCTCAACCCCATCTATTTTTCCCCAGGGGCAAAGTATTTACCCTGATGATTTCAGAGTTTTCCTTCATGTCTTAAGTAACAACCCCTGTGGTTTTTTGTACTTGTTTCCAGTTTTGTTTTGTTTTTTGGGTGGGGCTTTTTTTTTTCTTGGTTCTAGGTCCTATCTCTCGGCTCCCCCAGAGAAGACAGGGCTTTAAGTCTTTTCCCCACTCCTGGACCCCCTTCCCATCCCTCCACCCTCCCACTCTGAGGCGCACGGTCACTGGATCAGGAGAAGTGCGATTCAGACTCACTAGTCCCACCGACCCCTCTCTCCTCCCTCCCACCACCCTGCTGGACTCAGCTTCTCTACTTCCAAGGTCCCGTTGCACCCCAGCACTCCCGCTCTCCCCAGTCCCCTGCGATGACAGGAAAGAGAACTGGGGAGTCGCGGACCTGGCTTTGATTCCCACCTCCACTGTGTGCAAGTTATTTTCCTCTCCTACGCCTCAGCCGCCTCATCTACTAAGGGGCACAGTAGTCGCTGAGGATTCCATTGGTCTTTGCGTGTGAAAATGGCCCAACTGACAACTAGGTACGTGGGAGCTCCCACTCTCCTTGCCCCACAGCCAATAGTTGCCCACCCCGGCTCCTCCCGGAGCCCAGCTTCCATGGAACCAGGCTCAAGTCTGCCCTCCATCCTCCACTGCTCCTCCTACTACAGGGGGTCTGCAGGTCAGATAAAGGGTGAAGGGAGCACACACAGAGTGAAGAAGATTCCAGATTGTAAGGATTACAAGAAGACTCCATGGAGAAAGGGACTTGTATCCTGGGCGTTGAAGGTCAGGGAGAAGGGAGATTAAGAAAAGGCATTTTCGGAGAGGGAGCAACATGGGCAAAGGGCAAGCAAACACAGGCCACATGCAGCGAATAGTGGGGGGGCGGGGGGGTGGTCCGGCCTAAAACACAGGGGGCAAGAGATGAGGCTGGGAGAGCGGCAGGAGTCACAGGGGCCCGTGTGCCACAGGAAGACGGCGGTCACAGAGATGCTGAGTTCTCAGGGCCTGTGGAGCCTGCAGCGGGCCACCTCGGGCCTAAATTCAGGGAGCTCTCCCAGCTCCTTAGGCATTCTGGAGGACCGGAAGATTATAGAAACCCCACACTTCTCATATGCTCTGATGGAAGTGTAAACCAGCTTTCACCTCTCTGGATAGCAATTTGATTATCCAGATTCAAAACACACAATGCAACCACAGATCCATTTCCTTCAGAATTACTTACAAAGGAACACAAAAATATACGCGCAAGGGTGTTCACTGAAGCATTGTTTGAAGAAAACTGGAAGGGACCCAAATTTCCTGGTTAAATAAATTATGGAGCCGCCATACAATGGACCACTCTGCAGCTGTGAAATCAGAATGAACCAAATCTGATTGTGCCTGGCACACAGTAGGCGCTCAGTAACCAAAGAGAGATCTCCAAGCACAAAAAGCAAACTGTACAACTATTAGTTCCTTTCCTCTTTTTCAGAAGGATATCTGTTTTGGCATACACCCTTAAAAAATCAGGGAAGACGGCCCTGGCTGGTGTAGCTCAGTGGATTGAGCGTGGGCTGCGAACCAAAGGGTCGCTGGTTTGATTCCCAGTCAGGGCACATGCCTGGGTTGCAGGCCAGGTCCCCAGTGGGGGCCACATGGGAGGCAGCCACACATTGATGGGGAGTGGGGGAGTCAAGGGAGACGAACAGAAAACTGTCAAGGCAGTTTGCTTGGAAGGGATAAAAGGAGAGAAAGTCGTTGCCCAGGCTGCAGTGAGCGAGCGCCAGGTTCCCTGGAGTCAGCAAGAGGAGACATTCCAGGATGACAGAAACATTCTAACACTGGATTATGGCGATGATCACGCAACTGAAAACTCTACTAAAATTCAGAGTGCTGTGCGCTTACAATGGGTGAATCATTATGGTAGGTAAATTTTACCTCAATATATTTGCCAATATACTTGCTTAAAATAAAAAACTTGCTCCGGGGTTGGTTAAAAACAATTTACAAGTATGTATCTAATGCAGTGTTTGGGTTTTGTTTCGTTTTTTTTAAACAAAACCCTGATCTAGAAATACTACCGTTAAAAAATATGCTTAAAGTGATGCCTGCTCAATAGACAATCTGGAAAATCCAGACGAATCGGAAGGAGAAATCTCCTTGCCAGTCCAGCCCCCAGAGCAAGCACGGGGCCGGCAGCTGGTCCAGCTGTGCAGTCCCTTCCTGGAGCAGCGTGGCCCTGACCTCGTCGGTTGGTGATTAACAGAGGGCCGCCTTAGCCCCAGGGAGCAGACAAGCAGCCCAGGGTCACTGGCTCCCAGGTTAATGATCACAAAGGACGTGCAGCTTTGCCTGTCACGTAGCTCTGGAGCTGGGGCCCTCGGCCCTGGAGACCCGGTGAACGGGCCCTGGAGACCCGGTGAACGGGCCCTGGCCCCTGCCCTCAGAGAGCCCGTAGCCTGGGAACTCTCGCCACAGGGCAGTGATGTGCGGAGCCTGTGATGGGGGCAGCACAGTCTTATGCTGCCCCCACCCCCGCCTGTATGAGTGCAGGAGAGTGGGGGGATTTGGGTACAGGAGAAAGGTCCCTAGGTAGAAAGGAAGAGGCCCCAGTGCTAGGCCTGACTCTGCCACTGACATCCTGGGTGATTTTGGGCAAGTCGCCATCCTCCTCTGGGCCTCAGGTCTCCATTGCAAAAGATGGGTAGGCCCCTACGCTCTTCCCAGCTCCAGCATTCCCAGACACTGGCTGTGCAGCCACACACAGCACCCAGATGTCCCTGAGCCTCAGGGATCCCATCTACAGGTCCTTCTGAATCTGACAGTCCAGGGCCCCTGGCCTGTGGGAGGCACCTCACCACCAGTGGCAGCATGCCACCTCTCCTCTGGGCCGAGACATCTCTGGGAGAACAGAGGGAAGGAAGGCGGGAGGTGGGGGCTTGGGGTCCGAGACTCAGTCTCTTCACAGCAACCAAGGGAAAAGAGCACTAAAGTTCCCATTATCCATATGGGGAAGCTGAGACTCAGGAAGATTCGGTCACTTGCTCAGGGTGACTCAGCTGGAAAGAGGCCTTGCTGAGACTCGAACACAGTGTGGCTAGCTCCTGTCCCCACCCCTGTCTGGAGAGATCAAGCAGGACCTCCTGGCACGGTCCGGCCTAGGCAGGGAGCAACAGTGTCCTTTCCAGGTGAAGGGTTACAGTTGCTAAACCAGTGGAGCCCAAGCCAGGCCTGGCAGCCAGGAGTCTCTGGGGCAGCCGTCCCCACCACACCTCCCAGGTCAGGGCAGGAGGCTGCGTCGGGAAAGCGCTCCAGCCCTCCACACACCTGTGTGAGCACCCAGGGCAAGGCACGTGCTAGGAAGATCCCCGGCTGTGGCCACTGAGTGGAAGATGGACTTTGGTGCCTACACTTTAAGCGACTCATGGACACTCAGGTCAGGCGTAGCTTCTGTGCCTGGGGAGGCCGCCTGACTCTGCCACCCCTCACTACGTGAGTGCATCCTAGTCCCTTCCCTTCTCTGGACCTCAGAGGGCCCCTTAACCTCTGATCTTGGGAGCTTTCAGCTCTGCCCAGTGCCACACACGCAGTAGGCAGCTTTTGGTGTCTGCCCCCACGAAGGAGCTGTATAGCTCCCGTCCCCTCCCTGTAGTTGTTCCCAGGACCTCCACAACCAGATCCGGCCTTGTTCCCTCTGGGTCCTTGGGCTGGTTTCCATGTCTCTCTGGGCCTCCCAGAGTCTGGAGGAGACAACCTCATCCTCTGCTCTGGGCCACAGTGTACAAAAGGCCTTGGCCAGCCTAGGAGACACCGCCCTGTTCTTTCTTTTCACCCCAAACACTGTTGTTCTGAATTTCCCAGAAACCGGCACTCATGGGAAGCCCTCTCTCGGAGCTTGTTTGCTTCCTGGCTCAGGGCTGTTCTCTGAGCCCTTGTGGGAACACCCGTCCCTCCGGCCAGGATTGTGCTAACTGGGACAATGGTGAGTTAACAGAGACACCAGTTATGAAACCCAGTGAAACTGGACAGGGCCTCAGTGAGGTCTGGAGAGTCCTGTGGATGGACTGGTGATCAGGGCCTCAGTTTCCATATCTATACAATGGGAGAATGATATGTAGCTCACGGGGCAGTGAGGAGGCCCAAGGGCCGGCACACAATAGGCGCCCCCCACCAGTGAGCCCCTTTCTTCTTGGACTGTCTGGCTTCTTTGCAGAGGCCTTTGTTCAGCATTGGCATCCCACGTGAGAGCAAGTGGGGCAGGAGAAAGGTTACGGACTCCACCGTGAGATTCTTGAGTGTCACCTGGAACAAGTTACTGTCCCTCTCTAAGCCTTGGGTCCCTCGTTGTCAATAGGGATAGCGATGCCCACTTGCGGGACAGTTGGGGGCTCTGGAGGGAGATGGTTGGGGTACACTGCACAGAGTCGGACCAATTAACAGCATGCCCATTAGTCCATCTTCTCTTTGTAGATGATGACACCAAGAACAACAGTGTGACTTCTCAGAATCACATGCAAGTACCTGGCAGAGCAGGCCTAGAACCCAGGTCTCTTAGCGATCAGGCCAAGGCTGAGGCCTGCCTCCACGACATGGTAAGGTCCATGGAAGCGCCAGCTGGATCTCGGTGTCGGCACAGTCTGTCTCGGGTGTGGACAGCCACTGGGGAGACGGCAGTGGGGCTTGGCTGAAGCCACCTCCAGGAGGCCAACTATCCCAGGGACCGAAGCCACTGGCCCATTCCCAGCTTCCGGAGGCAACCCCACCTAGTGCTGAGAGCCAGGGCAGGACATTCGGAGAGGGCCAGGCCCCACCACTTCCTGACTCTGTGCCCTGGAAGCAGCCAGATTTGACCATGAGGGTAAGCCCAGCACCCTGCCTGCCAGGGCCCACTTCACATTCTGTTTCCCCTTCTCTGAGAGCCAGGAGCTGGCCCTGGCAGGCATGGGCCAGCAGCTGGGCTGCAAACAACTCTCCTAGCGCTTCTGGCAACCCTGTAGCCCACCAGTAGGGGAGCCCATGCACAAACAAATCAGCAGCATGACACAGAGGCCCAGATGTGGGCACTCTGGCCACAGGAACAGTAGAAGATGGAACAGAGTCTCCATCAGCAAACCTCCTTGGAAGAAGACAGGGCCTCAGATGCTTCAGCCAGAGCCAGAATGAGCAGGAGCCTGGGAGGCCGCTCCCTGCGCCAGAGGAAGGGCTTTCCAAGGGCAGGAAAACAACGTGCGTGACTGTGGAAAGAGCTCTGGCCCGGAACACCCGGTGTAAGTTCCTGACCCACCACTTTCTAACCATGTGGTTTGAACAAGTGGCTCCTGCCCTCTGAGCCTCTATTTCCTCACGTGGGGATTATAACGCCTTCCTAGGGTTGTTGTGGGAATTTTATAAGGTAAAACACATTTGGGGCTAAGCCCGGAACTGGGCACAGAGTATGTACCTTACAAAGGGGCCTGGGGAAGATTCTCTTTCTGAGACTGAAGTTCCTTAGGTATAAAACTGAAGTACAAATGCCTTTCTCGAAGGCATGTGGAAAGGGCCAAATGAGACCGTAAGTGCAGAAGATCCTAGGGCCATGCCTGGCATAAAATAGGTGTTTCAAAATGCAGCTTCCTTCGCCCAGGAGCAGGGGCTGAGCCTCTGTAAGCTCAGGACACCATGAATGACCAACACGGGGAGGGGAGCACGACCTTCCAGCCAACAGAACACAGAGACTGTCTGGGGTGCATGTGGACTTGGCATGTGACCCTTCTGTGGAGTTCGATTTCCTCCTCTGTAAAGTAGGGTGACGACTGCTACCCTGCGGGGTGTCTTGGAGCCCCGGCACCGTGCTTGACACACAGCAGGTGCTCAATAAGCATAACATCCAAAGACGAGCCCCCACATGTGTCCAGGCTGTGCACCCGTACAGGCCACTGGCCCACATACCCACCCCTGACCTCTACCTCTGTGTCCCTGCATCCAGAGAACAGGAGGGCTGAAGGGTCCAGGTCAAGGCCCAGAGACCCAGGGTGGTGGCTGGTGCCGGGGGTGGGGAGGCATCTCAGGAGAGCCAGCACCTAAGGAGTCTGCCTTCCGTCCTGCCCCTCCACGAGTCTCTCCTGATGACGCGCTCCCCTCTCCTCTGGTCTGCCTCACCCAAAAGAACGAGGGCTTTGGAGTCACCATCTGACCCCAGCCCTGTCACCTACTATTTGGGTGACCCTAGGCAAGTGACTCAACCTCTCTGAGCCTGTGTCCTTGGGTGTAGAATGACGAGACCATGTCACAGGCTTGCCAGCACTTGATTCTAGTACAAATCAGTTACAGAAAAACTCCAAATGCTAGAGCATGATTAGAAATTCTTTGCAACGGCTCTCAAATTCTTAACTACAATAGAACTTCCAGAGAGTCCAAAGATATTTTTTATTGTTACTAATCCTTTTTACTTTAATAGGTTTTTAAAATACTTTCCCCTTCTAAATGCCAACAGAAGTGTGGTACTGGGACGCTTTGTTCCTTCCCCAGGTCAGAGGACAATTGCATCTAACTGGGAGGATTGCATGCACCCCAGCACACCGAACCCAGTGCCCGGCACACAGCAGGGCTCTAGAACAGTGTTGTCTCCTCTCTACAGGTGTGCTCCCAGCCATATTTCCACGCAGACACCGGTCACCATCATCGTCCTCCAGGTGCTGGTCCCTCTGGGGGCTTCCAGAACCCTCGGGGACACTCTTAGAAGCAGGGCCTACCCAGAGTCATCCCACTGGGAATGCACATAGGGCTGAGGCCAGAGCTGCAACCCCGTGCACTGCCTGTTCCACACTCACTTCCCACTCCCACAATCCAGCAATATCCCGGTCCTGGGTCTCCATCTTTCCTCTGAAACCACCACACCAGCTTCCTTACTGCCTTCGACTCTCCTGTTATCCCTAGAGATTGCATTATTCCCTGCTCCAGACCCTTCCACGGCCCCTAGTGCATACTGAATGCAGACAGGACTGCCCAGCTTGGCACTTAAGGCCTTCTACGGTCTGGTGCCCACGTGCTCTTGCAGCCTCATCGCCGGCCCACCCCTATCTGCGCCATCTAAGCTTGCCTCTACACATCCTCAATGTCCTGCCTTCAGCAGAGCTGGGGTCTAGCCTTGGCTCTGCCTCTGACTTCATGTGACCTTGGGCAAGCTCTTGGCCTCTCGGAGCCTCAGCTCATCAAGCTATTGGAGACGCTCGTGCAGATGGGAAGATGAAGGAGTGAGTGCCAGGTGCCAGGAGGGCTCGGGAACCACCAGGTTGCTAACAGCTGCCTCCTCCCTGAGCCTCCCCCCCAGCCACAGAGCTGACTCTCTCCCTGAGCCCTGGAATGCAGCACTCACAGCCAACAGCGGCAGCCAGGCAGGGGAGTGGGAGGGGAGAAGGCTTACAGGAAAATTACTAGGCTCTGGCTGGCCAGCACTGGTGCTCACAGCTGCCTCTGAGAGACAGGTTATGGGGGCCTGGCAGGCTCTTCCTGAGCCATGGACTTGGCCCCAAGCCTTGCTCCCTGTCTGAGCCAGTAGGGTGGTGGGAGGTACTGGGCCCCAGTCCTCTAGGACACACCTACTCTTTGGCATCCAAAGAGACAGGGCGGAGACGAAACACAGACAGGCCTTTGTGGAACGAGAAAGTGGCCTCTGCCATGAAAAAGGTCTCTTAGTGTCCCATTGTTGCATCGCAAGCACTATACCCTGGGTACCATATCCTCACATCGTATACAATGTACCATACCCAGCGTCACATACCCCATGCTCTCTGCGCCCCCTACCAGGTCCTGTGTTCCTCAGACCTTATCCTGCGTGTCTACTCTGATGCATGTTCCAGGTACTATGTCCCATGTCACTTATTCCTTGGATCATGCTCCATGCACCGTGTCACATCTGTTGCATGATACGCACTCTGTACTACACACCCTCTTTTGAAGCCCAGGTCCACTGGATCAGGTCCTGTCCCTTGAAAGTGTGTGCCATAACCTTGCCCTGGGTCCACGAATGGTGTCCCTTGAGCCATGATTCCCATCTGCAGTGGAATGGGACAGGCTCCCAACTCTACACACCGTTACCTATGCAGCCTGGGAAAAGTTACCTCTCTTCTCAATGCCTCAGAAACAATATCAACACTCACCTAATAAGAGCTGCTGGGGGAAATGAGAGATAATGCATTTAAGGTGCATAGCCCAGGGCCTGGCACAGATGCCTGGAGTACCACGTGCCCGGCACCCACATCCCCAGCTCCTATTGTGTAGCACACACTCGACTGAATTAGTGAAATTCAAACAATAGGCTACAAGGAGGACATCATTATTCCCCCTCCTACTAAGGAGAAATCCAAGGCTCAGAGAGGGGCAGTAACCTGCATGAGGTCACACACCCAGAAAGGGAGAAGCCGGGGGTGCACACGGATCTGAGCGTTCAGAAGGACAGAGCAGATTAGTGACGGGCGATGGAGCAGGTATGGAGACGGCCTTTTAGGGGCCATGGGAATGTTCTCAGACCGAACTGTGGGAATGGAGCCACAATTCTGTAAGTGTCTTAAAAATCATTGAAATAATTAAACCAAGTGAATTACAGGTATGTAAATTAGACATAAATTTACTCCAACAATTTAGGGAAATGATACGCAACAAAATTGTTTAAAAAAAGAAGAAAAGCCTATGCACTTCCTATGTGCCACTCTGACACAGAACTCGGCGAAGAAGTGGCTCCAAGGTGGCAGAATGTCGGAAGAGGCTGCGCAGCCCCTCTGAGGCCCAGCCCGGTGCCCAGCCCCTCTGCAGATCAGGTGCGCGGCAGAATCACCTGGGGAGCCCCAGAAGACGTGGATTCCCATGCCCCACACCCACAAGCCCAACTCGGAGTCTGCAGGTCAGGGTGGGGCCCGGCACCTGGGATTCTGAGGCTCTACCTGGACTGGAAACCACGTATCAAAGCCCGACATCTCCTTTCACATTTGGGGAAACTGAGGCCAGGCAGGACAGGGAGGGGCCTTGTCTGACCTAGTAGTCGATCGAGCAATGGGAGAGCCAGAGCTGGAATCGAGACCCCCTTGCTTGTCATTTCTCTCCTTTCCCTCCTCCTCCCACCCTCCTCCTCCCTGGCCCTGGGCCTCCTGGTGACTCAGGGCTCTGAGTCATCAGTGGCACCACAGAGGAAACTTCTTAGGAAAAACAATCCCCAAAAACAAAGCTTCCCCAATCTTGGGAACAGAATAGGCCCCGGGGAGAGGAGAACAAAGGGTGGAGTTGGAGGCTAGGATCTGGTCTTTCTTCTTGGCCACTGACTCGTGTGGGGCCTGGAGAACGTGCTTGCCTGTACTGAATCTGTTTCCCCGCCTGTGAATCATTCCTGTAGGCACACAGAAGCTCATTATGGACCACGTAACAGAAGCACTTAAAGCTTTATCTTGTTGACAATGCTTCCCAACACCATGGGAAAGTTGAGGCTCAGAGAGGTTCAGCTCAAGGATGACTGTCCGGAAGTGCAGGGCAGAGTCTGAATCCAGGACGAACTGACTCTGAAGGCTTCCTCTCACTCCTGCACACCTTTAAAACATACCTGCTGTGTGGAGTGCGGCACACAGACCATATCTCATCAGACATGTAAGGTGAATGGCCAGAGTAGGTGCTCGGCCACAAATGCCTTTCTTCTTTCCTTCCTCTGCATCACGTCCTTCCTCAGGACTCCCTGGCCCAGGGGAGAGCTCACATGGACTCCCGTCATCACTGAGGTAACACAAACCAGGGAGCACCCGGGACCCGACAGGCCACAAAGAGGAGCATTTGAGCAGAGACTCAAAGAATGAACACAGGTTTGTCTTTGGGGAACTGGGCACAGGCAAGTCGGGCGGAGAGAACAGCAACAGCAAAGGCTCAGAGGTGGGTGAGGAAGGGACCTGGCGAGCAGGAGCCCTGAACTGATGGGAGGCAAAGAAGGACTTTTAAGCAGAAAGAGAACAGGACCGGAACTGGTTTCATCTCTGCAGAGGACCGGCTGGCCCCGGACCCGGGAGTCAGAACGGGGACTTCCCCCGAGGCCTCCCTGCACCCCCTCTCCCAGCAACCTTCAGGGACCACCCCAGGTCCCTCGCTACTCACCCATGGGTCGGAATCACCCCCGAGGGCCTCTTCCTCGGCCATCGCTGGGCTGAGCAGAGGGCGGGCAGGCCTCTCCTGACCACATCAACCTAATCACATCGGCCTATAAATAGGACCCTGTGGCTTGAGTCTGAAACAGCTGTGCCAAGCCCAACTCCAGACATCACATGGGCACACACAGTTCCGGAAACTGTCCTTTCCCTTGACATCATAAAAACCAAAACTTCCTCAGGAAACCATTGTTCACACTCCAACTCGCTTTCTTTAAATGAATTGAGGCAGTGGGCTGGGGGAAGAGCCGCCCACCTGCTGTGTATTACTGAGTGGGTCTCGTGACTGCTTCTCTGCCTCCCACTCTCTGGGAACCCTGAGCAGGCCACTACCTCTCTCTGGGCCTCAGTTTCCCCAAATGTAAACTAAGGAGGTCGAATGATACCCTTGCAGGAGTGTCCAACCCACGGCCTGCGGGCCATATGTGGCCCAGCACGGCTATGAATGCAGCTCAACACAAAACTGTAAATTTACTTAAAACACTGAGATTTCTTTGGGACTATGTGTTGCAGTGTATTTAATGTGTGGCCCAAGACAGCTCTTCCAGGGTGGCCCAGAGATGCCAACAGGTTGGTCACCCCTGCCTTAAGGCCTTTGTAGACAGATACTCTCTGGAATGGTCTGGGGGGCAGGGGGCGCCCTACACCCAAAATGTCCACTCCGTTGTTACCCTTCCCCTAGCTAACTTGAAATCTTAATTATCAGCATTTTAAAAATTAGAATTGCAATACATGTCTGAGCCAGGGAGAAATGAACAGGTCCAATCCCTGCCACTAAAGGGCTGGGTGACCTTGGATGAGTTACTGTCCTTCTCTGGGCCCCAGCCACCAGATAAAGGTGCTGGCAAGATGACACCCAACATGTATGACTTTTTTTTTTTAATTTAAAACTGTTTTGTTTAGGATTTATGAGAACCACGAGAGGCCAGCCTTGTGCCAAGTGCTGGAGCCAAAGAGTCGAACGAGACCTCACCCAGCCCTCTGAGGCCGGCCCTGTGCCAGACCCTGGTGGGGAAACGTAGAGGCATTTCCAAACCGCTCAGAGTCCCACTAGAGGCTCCTTCAGGGCTGCTGGGAACACCTTGTTTTCAATTCAGATTACAAATCAGCGGCTGCAGGGGACTCCCCAAAGAGCAGATTAGGACACGGACTGGGCCATTAGCAGCCAACAGGGAAATAAAGATAAACGGCCATCCCTTTGCACAGGCACATACTTAGGACTTTAGTTCCCCCCAAACCTGGTAATCGCCCCCATTTCACAGATGAGGAAACAGGCTGAGAGCGGCTAAGGGCCATGTCAAGGGGCACACAGCAAGTCAGGGCTGGAGAGATGCTTTAGGTTCAGACCTGTTTGCCTCTGCAGCCCAGGATATAACCAAACCCCAGCACTGCAGTGCTCCCGTGAGCCGACCAAAGCAAGAGTCGCCCAACCCAACAAGGGCAGGGGACAGAAAGGGGCAGAGTATTTTACTGCGTTTGTGTGTAGGCAGGTGGGAATGACAAGGCTTCACCCAGTGATACTCATTCTTTCCAACCAGCTTATAGCATTGCCCCACCCCCCGTCCAATCCACCCTCCCCTCTCAAATGCATCAGTCAAGTCACTCCCAGTTGAGGATGTGTCCAAGGCTCGCTGGCACCCAAGGGACAGAGACCTGGCATTCAGTGCCTCTCCCAGCCTCGCTCTCCTGCCACTCTCCACCTCAACCCCACATTCCTGCTGTGGACGCACTGCTCACCAGTCCCCAAGCACAGTAGCTCCAAGTGGCCCAACTTTGCACATGTGACTCCCCTGCCTGAATGCCCACCATACCGTCAGCCTAGTGCTCGATTCAGAAGAGGCCGAGGCCTCCCTGGCTCCCCTGGTACTTAGCACAATGAACTCCAGGCTCAGCCAGCATGATTCGGAGCTCCAAGGGCGGGGCAGGCCTGATGCACCGCCTCTCTCCACGCAGAAGCTCAGCAATGAAAAAAGGCAAGGATCCCAGAAAACGCTGGGAAGGGCACATTCCCAGGACTGCCCAAGCCTAGTGCCACGGAGCAGCGTCAGGACGCCACAGTGTGGAAGAACCAGGAACTGCACCCTCAGGACTTAGGTCTGTCTCTTTCCAGGGTTCTAATAATGAAATTAGGGCAAATCTCTCCCCTACTTTAGAACTTCCAGTAGTTCCCCACTGGCCCCAGATAAAATCCAAACTCTAACCAAGGTCCCGAAGGACTTGCACGACCAAAGTGCTATCTGGTCTCCAGGCCCTTCTCCCATTACATTCCCTTCCTTCAGATCCCCAACACCTCCACCCACTACATCCTGCCTCAGAGTCTCGTCCATGCTGTTCCCGCTGCCTGAGGACCCCCTTCCCTGCTTACCCAGCCACCTTCCATTCCCTCTTCAGGTCTGGGCTTTTCCAGGGACGCCTCCCTCATCCGTCCAAATAGAAACCCAACACTCCCACCCAATCCATGTGACCTCATGACCCTGGCTGTTTCCTTTATAGCTGAAGAAATAAATGTGTTATGTGTGTGATGACTTACTGTGAGGCCCAGGACTGTAAGGCCATCTGGGATAGGAAAATCTTCTCTCTAACACTCAGTTCAAGGCCTAAATTTCTGTCAAGTGAATGTACCCAGGAATGAATGAATGAATGAATGAGTCAATGAACAAGTGGAGCTATCATGTAACTCAAGACAAGAAAGGTGGTCAGAATCCTGGTATTCAGAGGCAGAAAAGCAGGGCCCAAAGAAGGTCAGGGAAATAGGAGACAAACTGCGTAGTGTGGCCTCCCAGGAGCAAAAAGGAGAGAGAACTTCTAAAAGGAGAAGGTATCACACGCTCCAGGGAGGTGGTACCTGGAAATCTAAGGAAATACCATTGGATTTGGACAAGCAGGAGCTCACTCGGGCCTCCTTGGTTGAGCCCAAGTTCAGCAGAAGTGGGTGTGAGGTGAGCACAGTGCAGGGGGCAAGCCAGCCAAGCTTACTTAACAGCTGGGCCTGAGCCGACCTGGCCCTGCAGGGTCTGCACAAGTGGGGAAGGCAGAAGACAGGTCCCTGTGTTACCAAAAGCATGAACAGAGCGCAACCCTCCTTTGGGTGACAGATGACTTAGAGGCACTTTGGCTTTAGGAGTTGGAGTGGTTTGGGCTCAGTCCCACAAGCTGGACCTTTAGAACCAAGACCAGCCCCCATCCCTCCTCTCTGGGTAGCATGAAGCTTTGGCTGAAGGGGGACAAGTCCCCTCTCTGGGCCCAGCAGGCCTTCTAGGAATCCTGGCTTTGAGAACAAAGCGCTCTGGAGACCATCAGAAGGCCCTTTCATCTAAGCTTCGAGAAACAGGAACAGCTCTGAATGTGGTCGGAGTCACCCCTGGAAGCCAGCTGGGCCGCTGCCGATGAGTAAGCGTGCAAGCATTCAGTCCCTTCTCCTTTCGGCCACCAAGGTGATGTCACGGGCTGCAGGGTGTTTTCCAGGCTCTCCGCATGGTGTCCTCCATCAGAAATTCACTTCCGTTCTGGCGTTGGAAGCTGGGTGAGTCCCTAGCAGTGATCCTTCCCATTTCACAGCTCACAGAGTCCTTCAGTGTCTACGGGCTTGTGCAGTCCTCAGGACAAACTTGTTAGGGGTGCAGGGAGACCAACGCACTCATTTTTTAGGCAGAGAAACCGAGTCCCAAGCTGGGAAGTGACCTGAGTCTCCTGCCTAGGACTCTGCACTCCGGCCCCTGGATCTCAGCCTACTTCATCAGGTCACCTGTGAATCCGATAGTCAGGTGGGCCCCACCCTGCCAGCCCCACGGCTGTCCCCAGGTGGGGATGACTCATCCACCTTCGAGTGACTCACAGTCTCAGGTGCTCCTCCTACAGTCAACAAGCTGGCAACCTGGCAGCCACACCGCAGATTTTCTCACCTCTCCAGAGCCTCCAGGGAGAATCTGTGCACCTCCTTCCTCCTCTGGGGAACCCACCCGCTCACAGAAGAGCCAAGAGAGGCCTTGGTAGGGAAAGCAACTGTCCTGCAGCCGCACAGGCAGCAAGCAGCACAGCCAGGTGGGGGCCCGGCCTCCTGGCACCCAGCCCAGTCAGTCCTTGCTGCTCCCCCACAGGATCACCCTTGCCTGGCCTCCCTCTCAAGGGCAGGTGAGAAGCCAATGAGACGACAGGCGGAAATGTACTCTGAGCTTTACTAGAAAAACCTCAGAAACTACCTCTGAGTCCACTATGGGACCAGCACGGCTTCACTGTCCCTTTCAGACTTCCTGGGGGGCAGTCAGAGCCTGGTTTAGGAGGACACAGGGTCTGCGTTGACTCTGGGGCCTGCACTGCTCTACCTACCTTGCAGGGCTGTGAGGGTGAAGAGGGCTGTGCCAGGGGAGGTGCTAGGACCAAGGCAGAAGCTGTAAGAGTGGGTATCAGCACCACCTGTGAATAAAGGGCCAAGACTCTCAGTGTCAAGGGCTCAAGATCATCTGATCAAATCGAAAGCTTCCACTCCTCCCCAGCCCCCACGACCAGGGTCACGCAGCCCCTATTTGCAGGCCTCCAACGGTGGGACACTCGCTCCCAACAAGGCTTCAAGACCCACCGTTGGAAAGTTTGGCTGGTTAGACAAATCGTCATTAGGATGTGCTAAAATCTCTCTCTCTGCAGTCACCCAGAACAGGCCCGTCACCCTGCTTCCCAGTGACTCCTTGGAGACTTGAAAACAGTGATCCTGGGCCCCTAAGACTTCTACAAGTTATACAGCCCCTTCCTCTAGCTTCTCCTCAGACCAGGATATCTGGTTCCCTTACCCCCATTCCCTGATCTACTCCAAATGAATCCTGTCCCTCCTGGAAAAAAAAACAAAAACAAAAAAGACCCAGCCCTGGCTGATGCGGCTCAGTGGACGGAGCACGGATGAGCCTGTGAATCAAGGGGTTGCTGGTTCAATTCCCAATCAGGGCACATGCCTGGTTTCGGGCCAGGTCCCCAGTGTGGGGCGCATGAGAGACAACCACACACTGATGCTTCTCTCTCTCGCTCTCTTCTCCTTCCTTTCCCCTCTAAGAGTAAATAAATAAAATCTTTAAAAAAAAAAAAAAAGACCCAGATTTAGACATACAAATGAGTCCTAACCAAAGCAGGCAAGCAGAACTCTCACCTCCATCATCCTAGATATCATGCCTCCATTAATCCAACATGAAATCCCATTAGAATTTACGTAACCTCATTGCGTGACTGAATTCAGCTTGCAATGCTTACCATCAGCGTCAGAGCACTGGCTGAGGACTCTGGGACAGACAAAACGGCCCTTCGGTTAACTGCCTATGTAACTCCACCAAATTCCTGCACCCCTCTGCCTCAGTCTCCTTCTCTGTAAACGAGGTATTATGTTAGAATCCACCCCACAGAGTCATCAGAAGGATTAAACGAGATAAAATATGTCCAGGGTTTTGGACAGGGCATGTATTTTCTCTGATTGTTAATCAAACCCCTAAGTCTTTCTCTAGAAATGAGGTCTTCCTCTCCCTGGGTGACTGCAGTGCTTCCCAACTGGTCCTCCCACTTCCTCTCCTTCCCTGAGACCAGTCTCCTCAGGGCACAGCCAGACCATGTCGCTGCTCTGCTCTGGATCCGCCTTGGCTCCCTCTGTCCCCCAGATCAAGTCCAAGATCCTTTACCAACTTTTGGACATCTTTTATGATCTGCCCCCGTCGGCCCCTGGAGCTTCGAATCTCATCAGTTGCTGTTTCCCACCCACACCCCTCCAAGGTCCAGCCAGACACAGCTGCACTCTGAGCCTTAAGAAGCATCTTTGCCCAGGCTGCTTCCTCTGTTTCGGAACTTGCTTTCATCTCTGTTCTTCTCGTCTCTTTCCACTCATGGTCAAGCCCAGCTTTCCTCCAGGAAATCTTCTCTAACCCCCCTTCCCCTTTGAGGCTGAGCTGCTCTGAGATCCCACAGGCCTCTCTGGTTTTCCCTGTCACACAGGGCTGGCTAAGAATACAGGTGCTGCCATCTATGAGCAAAAAGAGCATTACACCCTTTCCCAGGACGTGGACACAGGGAGCTCCAGAATTTCTAGCTCGGCCAGGTTTACAATGAGCCCCGGCTAACTCCAAGTTGGTCAGTTTTCCATTTCGGACCTAAAAGCTGCAGCGGCTTAAAAACAAGGTCCACAAACCGCTGACTCTAGTCCATCGCCCACTTGCCCTAGACGGAATCATAAAGAGAGGCGGTAACTTCCCATACTCAGATCCCAGCCCAGGCTAGCCAGCTGCCTGTTTGCTGAATTATAACTTAGAGCACAGGGAGAGGAGGTGCTTTCTCAGAGCCAGAGCTGCCCACCAGTGCAAAGACTGGCCTTTGGGTAAAGAGCGCCCCATCAGCAAAAGCAAGTAAGCCACCTGGAACCCCATTTGTCTAGAAGGCTGAAGAGGAGCTTTCTGCCCTGGGGGTGGGGTGGGGTGAGGGCGACTGAAACAGAAGTGTCTTAAAGATTTATTTTCAGAGAGAGGGAGAGAGAAAGAACAATGTATGGTTGCTTATATCACATGGCCCTCACCAGGGACCTGGCCCGCAAACCCAGGCATGTGCCCTGATTGGGAATCGAACCAGGACCCTCTGGTTCCCAGCCTGCGCTCAATCCACTGAGCTACACCAGCCAGGCTGGAACAGAAGTGTCTTTTCTGCTAAAAGACTGCTCGCAGCTCACTGAGGGGACCTTCTGATTTGGCAGGAGAAACATAGTATCTGTCCAGTAAAGCCAGAAGAGTTCAAAGGGCCACCCCGAGGACAACAGTTACCATCTTCTGAGCACTTACCGAGGGTTGAGAGATGATGTATGTCAGAGCTCACAGTAACTCTGCCGGGCAGATATCATTGTCCCACTTTGTGAAGGAAGGACATAAGCTCAGAGAGGCGAAATAATGTGCTCAGGGTCACACAGCTAAGATGTCCGGGCAGTTCCCACCAAACCAAGCTGCTGCCTGCCCTACATCTTGGTCTCACTAAATGTCAAGCGATGGGGCTAGGCCTCCTGCTCACCAGAGAAAAACGTAAAGCCTCGGTTACTCCACGTCAGGGATTAGCAGACCTTTACTGTAAAGGGCCAGGCAGTAAATATTTTAGGTTTGGCAGGCCCCATACCCTCTCTTTTGCATCTTCTTCCTTGTTTGGGTTTGGATTTTTTTTTTTTTTTAAACAGCCCTTTGAAAATGTAAAAAGCATTCTTAGCTCAGAGGCAAAAACAGTCTGGCGCCCCCCGCCCCGCCCCCCAGGGCTGTAGTTTGCAGCCTGCAGGTTGAGAATAATGTTTATACTCTTAAGTATAAAAACTTCAGCTGGGAATGTTTAAGCCAAATGTTAGGTCCTTCGGCTGTATTTCTCCCTCTTCGGATGGCTTCCTCCTGAGTCACTCTCTCTTAAAGAAGGACCAGCCCTACCTCGCTGCAAAATTAGGCAGCAAAATATTTCAAGAGCTGTTCAGGTTCTAGAAACGCAGAGCTGTGGACCAAATACTTCGACTCAGTGTTGGGAAGAGAAGAGGGAGGCAAATGTGATGGGTAGGAAAAACCTCAAAGAAAAGACATTAAGAACCTTGGGCTCTTGTCTGAGCCCTGAACAAGGAAAGGATTTTGACTCCCACTATACCCAGCGTGGTCCCTGGACTAGCAACGTCTGAATCAGCTGGGAGGTCATTAGCAATGCAGAGTCTCAGCCCTCACCCCAGATCTACTGACCCAGAATCTCCATTTTAACAAAATCCTCAGTTGATCTGTGTGCAGGATAAGTTTGGGATGCTCTAGAACAGCTTTTATGTCCAGCTGCAACACTGTTAACAAAACCCTACCCCTGAGGAGGGCAAGAGTCCAAAAGTATCTTCCTTTGTGTCTTCTTTTTTTTTTTTTTTTTACATTTTATTTATTTATTTTTAGACAGAGGGGAAGGGTGGGAGAAAGAGGAGAGAAACTTCAATGTGTGGTTGCCTCTTGCACGCCCCCTACTGGGGACCTGACCTGCAAACCCAGGCGTGTGCCCTGATTGGGAATCAAACCAGCAACTCTTTGGTTCTCAGGTCTGCGCTCAAGCCACTGAGCCACACCAGCCAGGGCGTCCCTAAGTCTTAATATGAAGTCTCTGACCTAACATCTGTATTAGTGATCTCAAAAAGCACCCCAATTTAGGATGCACAATTGATATACCTGCCATTGGATCTTGAAATCAAACCTTCAACTGGCAGAAAAGCAGACCTGGGAAGACATGAGAAGGTGCCATGCTCCATTTTGCAATGGGGGAAACCAATGAGAGAGGGAAATGACTTTCCCAAGACCACACTGTCCGGACAACCTAAGGGTCTGACCACGGCCAGGTTCCTTGATCTTCCCAGACCGTAGGTTTAATAAGAACTGAAATCATTTTGGTTTCAATGAGTACTTTTGTTTTTGATGAGTAGCAATCAGAGATCTGGCTATGTGCTTTAGGAAATTCACTTGCTCTCTCTGAGTGTGAATATCCCCAGGCATGAAGTAAGAGGGTGGGGCCTGGTGATTCCTAAGGTCTAACTCTAAAAGTCAGCCTGGAAATTGTTTTGAGGTAAGATAGGTCTTCAGCTGAGGGTCACCACAGTCACACCAAAGTCGAGGGAACACAAAGTCAAGCCCTTCTGTTCTAAGTGAGGATGCAGAGCAGTCACCTGGCATAAGCTGAAGGTCTTATGGCAAGTGCAAAGCAGAAACTATGCATAGAATGAGAACCAGCTTCTCTCCACCTCTTCAGCCTGGATTTTAACTGTTACCCTGTATGGATGCTGAACTGTGCAAATGTATCTGCTAAATGAACGAATGAAGTATGATGCTTCCGGAAATGGGCCCTGAGCTAGAATTTGGATAACCAGTTCCTGAGGCTCCCACAAAAGGCCGTCACCCTCATGTGTGGCTGGTGGGGGTAAGAATGGCTGCAACCTTTCTGGGCAGCAATTTGGCAAAATGTAGCAAAAGCTGTAAAGTATGTCATTTTTTCACCCAGAAACTACAAGTCCTGGGTACCCTTCTCAGAAATAATGAGAAGAATAACTTATGCACTAGGATGTTCCTTGAAGCACCGTTTATAAACAGCTTAAATGCCTAATACTAGAGGATAGGTTAAATGAGCCATGCTATATTTACACCATTAATCCGAGTATAGAGAGTGATTAAAAATCAGACTGGCAGTGGATTGAGCGCAGACTGGGAACCAGAGGGTCCCAGTTCGATTCCCAGTCGGGGCACGTGCCTGGGTTGCAGGCCAGGTCCCCAGTGAGGACCATGTGTGAGGCAACCATACATTGCTCTTTCTCCCTCTTTTTCTCCCTCCCTTCCCCTCTCTCTAAAAATAAATAAATAAAATCTTAAAAAAAAAAGATTTAAAAAAAATCAGACTGGCACTTATCATTTTCATAATAAAAAGGTAACACTTGTTTTTTTAATAAGTAAAATGCCTAATTTCACTTCTTTAATCCCCTGGACTATTGGAACAAAAAATTTAAAACAGCAGTAAACATGCATTTATCTACTTAGGTATAATATACTTTAAAAACTTTTTTTAAATTAAGGTTAGAGTCCTGAAGAACACGAGAAAATATTTACCTCATAATGTTAAACAAAAAGTCAGAATAAGAAATTACAAATGCAGCATGACCACAATTATGTGGGGGTTAAAAAAAAAAAGTGCTGAAAATATCAGGAAGGAAATGCACCCAAATTAGAGACAGTTCTTATTTTTAATATTTTTATTTTCCAAATTTCCCATCATCAACACTTGTTATAATTAGAAAAAGGAAAAAAGTCCCTAGAGGAGAGGAGAAAAAAACTCCCCATAGTCCATGGGTATCCCACCCACAGCACTTTGCTACTGCCCCAAAATTAGCTAATATTTACTGAGTAACCCACCAAGGGCCCAGCCCAGCCAGTCACTATAGGAAGGAAATGAAGGGCCAACCTCCACCCGGAAAGCTTACATATACCACATATATATTCTTTGCTTGGCAAATAAACCAGATCCACATGACACCCTTGTTGAGGTTAGAAAGTAACAAGTCTGCTTGCTTAAAAGCAGAATCAATGAATCCACTCCCACCGGTGTGGCGCCTCCATCAAAGTTCCCTGAGATACCATGGCTCAAAACATCTCTGGAGTCCCCTCGGGAAGAGCAAATTTCAGGGATGCTTTACAGCCCAGGAAGAAAACTGCTATCCCTTGATCCAAGCATCGAATGCAAGAGGCACAGAGGCTCCTTCTGAGACAGAAAAAGCAAGTCATCAGAGGAAGGAGTTGAATGCAAGGCCTAGGAAAGAACCTAACTGGCCATGTGGCCCCAGGGGACCCCTGGGCAGGAGAGCTCACATCTCAGGGTCTCAATTTCCTCAGCTACAAAATGAAGTCCATAATAACAATCTCAGGGCTACTGTGAAGCTCAAAGAGGAGAAAGTAAGTCATTTTATCCCTCTAGGCCAAGCCTCAGTTTCCTCATCTGTAAAACGGAGTCATTATTGCCTCTCTCACAGGCCTGTTAAAAGATTCAAGAAGACAGCGAAGACAGAAGGTGAATACACAGTAAGCATGCTATATACGGTGGCCATGATTCTTACTGCTTATACAACAGGGAATGGGATACACAAATGAATCCCAGTCCTCAACTTCCTTATCTGCAAAATGGGGCAACCAATTCAGTCCACAAAGACCAAATTCATGAACAGTAGCTGAATCTCCAGCCGACACCGGCACAAGTATCTTAAACACTGTGACTGCTGTGGGCTTGCTCTGTGCTGGCAGACAAGCAGGCCCCATGCTCCTGCATGGAGGACAAAGCCCTCTGACTTAAGGCCATCAGAACCAGGAAAGCCTGACATTATCCTGTCCACCCCCTAGTGCCAAGTGAACACTGGGGCCCAGAGAAAGGCATGTATTAGCACGAGTCACCCAGTACTTAGTCAGTGGCAAAACCAGGTCCACGCCCACCGCTTTTCTCTGCTGCGCCCTTAAATTGCTGATGTGGTCCCACGCACAGGACAGAGCAGGGAGAGGGGGAGCTGACAGCAGCAGGAACCGAGGCTGCCTGTGGTCTCCAAACTCACAAACCACATCAGACTGAAATGCAACACACACGCTCACTCAGTTCAAAGAGAGAAGATATTTTTACTTAAGCCTAAACACTGGTTTCTTTCTTTCCCTCCCCCCCAAAATGCATAACTCTTGGGACCTGCATTTTCTTGCTTCTGCAGGCATTTTCTCAGGGAATAACTGTGGGGCAGAGGGGTTCACTTTTCCTGGCTTCCCCAGAAAGTCTTCTAGAACATGGGCTCAAATGGAGAAAGGAGGGGGACTGGTCCTGGCTGGGCCCCCAACTCAACAAGTGAGCTTGGGCAAGTCTTATGTTCTCTGAAATGGAGGAAAAACTGACCTCCCCTCTGGAGTCCTGTTGGTACTATTACAGACAAGTATGAGTTTCAAACAGCCCTGGGAGGGCCCCCCAGGCCTCTGCTGCAGCACTGAGCTCCGGAGCTGTGCACACTGACTCATGGCCATTTCTCACAGCCACAGCAGAACTCCCCCATCAGCTCTCATGTCAGGACTAGATAGAACCTTCAGGAGAATGTTTCTGGTGATTAAGATCTATGGCTCTATAGCTGGACCTCCAGAATCCTGGCACCAATACCAAGTAGCCTTATAACCCGAGGTATGCTATTTAGCCTCTCCGAGCCTCAGTTACCTCATCTGTAAAAGGGGATCATAGTACATAGGGGATGAAAGGAATGGTTGTGAGGAATCCACGAAGTAATTCGTGTTCCAGCGCTTGGTATGCTAAAAAGGTAGTTTTCTATGCTCATGGTGCAGATCAACATCCCCCCGTTTTACAGATGAGGAAACTGAGGCCCAGAGAAGCAGCATTTGCCTCAGGTCACTCAGAAGAACAAACACTGTGGCTCCACGGCCAAGTTAGTACTTTTAACTCCTCTCAGTCCTGTGGCCTCACATTAGCAAATATATACCCTCAGACTGCAGGTTTAGGCTGTAAAGTTTTCTTGAAGAAAACCAGAGACCACTGCCTCAGCCAAGGACTGCAGACCATGCGGAAGTCTTCGCCACGGCCTGGCAACTTCTCCCGAGAGACCCAAACTACCCACGCAGACGGAGTAGGGGGAAGTGATCTGCTGGCACTGGGAACCCAGGCAGTGTGAAAGCATCCATCTACGGCTCTTGCTTGTAATAATTTGGCACAAGTGCACACACAGCTGTTAACCGTGGCTTCCTCTGGGGAACAAAAGGGGGTTTGGAGAGATGAAAGTCACTCGATACTCTTCTCCATGTCTGAATCTTTGTTTTTTTGATTTTTAAAAAATGTATTGATTTTCTTTTCTTTTTGTAAAAGAGGGAGAGAAATATTGCCTTGTTGTCACTGGTTGATTTCTGTATGTGCCTGGACCAGGGATAGAACCCACAACCTTGGTGCATAGGGAGGATGCTCTGAGTTATCCGGCCAGGACTGAATCTTTAACAATATATATATATTTTGCTTAAAAAAAGAAGAAAAAATAACACAGCAAAACTCACAGTAGCTTAGCAGTTTTAACCAGTAGCTATAAACTCTAACCAACTGAGCCACATCAGACAGGGCTGCTTTTAGATAAAATTTATAGCAGGTCCTGAGATCTTTGGCTGGGTTTCCAGAATCTGCCACTCTGATCCATCCCGGGGCCACTGCTCTGGTTCAGAACTGGACTCTCTTTCATTTGACCATCCAACAGCCTCAGTGGGACCCCCCTGCCTCCAGTTGAGCCCTTTCCAATGCACCTTCTACATCAACCACCGGAATGAGAGCTTTCATCGTTGCTCTGGCCAAAAACCTTTCTTGAGTCATTACCTTTAAAATAAAGTCCAAACTCTTAGTTCACAACCTAGTTTCATCGTTATTTACAGTCTCAACTCCACCACTCTGCCCTTCCCCCACTCTCCATTCTAGCCATGTGGATTGCTCAGAAAACCTCAGTGCCTTTGCACAAGCTCTTCTGGTTTCTTAGAATGTCTTTTCTCTCAGT
Source organism: Micronycteris hirsuta (assembly GCA_004026765.1). Lineage (NCBI taxonomy): Eukaryota > Metazoa > Chordata > Mammalia > Chiroptera > Phyllostomidae > Micronycteris > Micronycteris hirsuta. The sequence continues at coordinate 26,221 of PVJI01008275.1, read as the reverse complement.
CCCTTTATCTCCTGGGAAACTGGGACTCATTTTTGAGGACTGGGTTGCCCAGACAAACTTAGTCACCCCTCTTATAGGCTGAAGTAACTATCAGTATCACACGATTGTGTTGACCACTACAGATGGGAAATGTCTTGAGGACAGGGAGCTTTGTCCTCCTTAGTGGCTCTTGGGCCCTCACAGGACAAGGCACTGGACCCGAACAGTACTGAATCAAGAAGCAGGGAGGAAGGAAATGCCACGGGAGGCAAACCCTGCTGCCTCCCCTCCAGGGAGCTGCCTGCTCTCCCAAGTTCACATCAGTCCCTAATAAAAAAGACTGGAAAATTCTGGAGTAAAGTTTCCTTCCCTGATTCACACGGAAACCTTCTTTGCTGCTGTGTAACTCACCCTGGTGCCAATTCAAGCTCCCCTGGCTGTTTACAATTTCCCTGGCATTTATAAATAGCGAGGCCTCAGAAAGGAAAATGGAGTTTCAAGGGAGCTGGATGCCCACCGTCCCCCCTCCTACCTTTCCTACTCCGTTCCAAGCCTCTTCCCCTTAACATCCCCAAGAAACACCAATCAGCACCCCCAAGTGTGTGTATGGGGGGCAGTAGTCAGTCCCTTAGGGAATGGAACACTCAAGAAAGAGTCTAAGGTCCTACCAGCTAGAGGGAGTCAGCTAAGGGCCACCTGGAACTGGGTCCCAGGCCTGCCCCTTCGTCACTGTGTGACTATGAGCCTGTCACAAATGCTCAGGGCCCTTCAGTTCCCTCAACTGTGGAGTGGGGCTGGGGTGAGACTTCAAGCTATGCTCGCGGTAAAGTGGAATGCAGCACAAGGTGACAGTGCCCTGGTCAGAAATGTGGTCCTGAGAACGGGATGTGCAGGATTAAGTCTTCCAGAAGTGCTCCAGGCAGAACAGAAGCAGGACCTCTCTCGAAGCCCTGCCTTCCACAAAGCCCCTGTTACCCACAGCACAGCCCTGAATGCCTTTGGCTCTTTAGCGCCCTGGGCAGATGAGGGGCTACAAAGCACGTGCCCTGCCTACCCAAAGCTCCCGAGGGCTCAGGCTTGCCCTTGGGCATGGCCCAGGGCAGCCTGCTTGCCCTGGCGGAGGCAGACACTGCCATAACCAGGTCTGGGGTGATCAGATCCAAGAAGAGATGGGGACCCAGGGAGAAAGGGAGATTCCAATCACGGTCTTCAGCTCTGAAGAGTTTGCCTGTGTCAGGGAAAGGGACAAACACACAGTGCGGGGAAGAGAGCACCTCCAGGTAGCAAATGCAAGATTTCAGATGAATACAGGGAAAACTTTCTAACAGTGCTGAGTCCAGAAAGAGGAAGGAGGCGAAGGGATCCCCATCACCCAGGATGAGCAGGCACAGGCACTAGTACCCTGCAGTCAAGGATCCGTGGAGCGGGTTCCCCAGCGGAGCCACCGCCCACACCTTGGGCGAGTAACTACCTGCAAGCCGGGGTCAGATACCACGAGCGCAGTGGTGACCCCGGGCCCAGTTCCACCAGCTGTGGGGCGGGATCGAGGTTGGCTCAGATGCTTGGGGAAGAGCGGGGCCCGTGGGTGGCGGCCCGACCCCCCCTCCTCTCCCGCCCTAGCCCCGCAACCCAAACTTCCTTGGCCTCTGGAAGACGAGCTTAGGTTAGAGAGAAAGCCCTTTTCCAACGGTGCCCCAGGCCGAGTTCCGGGCGCGGGCGAGCTGGGACCGGGAGGGGAGGGAGAAGAAGGACCCAGATGCCCGAGATCCCCAGATACCCGGGGCCGTGGCCGCCCCCTTCCCCTACCTGCTGCTGCGGCGCTGGCGACGGCGGCTGCTGGGTCCAGCTGTGCTCAGCTGGTTCCGGGCGGCGGGACGGGAGCGCTGCGGTTGCTCAGCGGGGATGGGCAGGGCGCGGGCCGGAGCCGCCTTCGGGGCGGGGCAGCAGGGACAGGGGTGTTGAGGGGGCAGGGACGGGAGGAGCGCCGGCCCTGCCCTCGGCGGCAGAATGGCGACTCTGCCTCCGGCTAACCTTCTTCGGGTGCACTGCGAGTCGCTTTACCGACCGCTCGCTATTTGCCCGAGGAAGGCATCAAGCTCCCTGCTTTATTTGCGGGGAAACTGAGGCCCAGAGCACGCAGGAGAGAGCTGCAGGAGCCGGCGGTGGGGGGGGGGGCGGTGAGAAGACCCAGCGGAGCGCAGGCTGGGGTCGGAGCGCTCCGTGGGCGTGGGCAGCGTGCCCCGTTCCACTAGGACCAGCGGAGGCGTATTTCAGCCCGGATGAGGTCCGACTAGGGGAGGCACGGCCCTCAGCGGGTGAAACCGACTACTCGCAAAAGCAGGGAAGTTCTGCAAAGAGCGGCTGGACCCACTGAAAGGAGTAAATGGGAAGGATAATTCCCAACTTCATTGAGAACGAAGGAACAGGAAATGCCAAAGCGCATCCCTGTCCTTAAGATAAAACAGTGATCCGAGGCTTTGCAGTCAGGCCCCCGGGTTGGAACTGTTGACACTACCAGTCCTGTAACTTTAGGCAAGTGACTTAACCCGCAAACGTCTCAATTTCCTCTCTGTAAAACTGCGTCTTGGTGGGGCTGCTGGGACGACTCAGTGAGAGAAAGACTCTTAGCACAATGGCAGGTACTGTGGGCTGTCTATAAATGGAAGTTTTTGCTAGCGTGATGGCAGATACTATTTTAGGTGAGTCAGCAAATCCACATTGTCAGAGAGATGAACGCAACGTAATGTAAACTAGTGTCCTTTCATTTTTCTCAAGGGCGCCTCACATGCATTTGAGAGATAGGCGGGCCTGGTAAGGGTTCCCAACAGCAAACCTGGGTTCCCTGGGCTCTTGCAGCTGCTCCGTGGCTCCAAGTCAGGAGACTCACACAACAGGAGCCTGGGCCAGGTGACCAAGATGTCCCTTCCCAGTCTGGGTGCTGGCAGCAGCCCCATGTTCTCAGCTGGGTTAAATCTCCCTCTAGCACAGGATAAAATGCATCAAGTCAATCATTGCTGGCTGCTGGGGATCAGAGTGAGAAAAGTAGAGAAGCAGGAAGAGAGCGCTCTGTTCCCGGTTCTCCCACGAGTGGCAGCCAGGGAAGCCACAGGGCCTGGGGAACCCCAGCCTGGCCCTTCCTTCTCCTGCCGGCTCCCTTTGCACACCACTTGGAATTACAGGGACCATTTCTTCAACACTTTGTGTTTCCCTCCCCCCTCCCCCATCCCCCACACAAGGCAGGCATTATCATCACGTGCAGTTTTCATTTGAGGAGGCCAAGGCCTAGAGGGTTTTAAGCAGCGCTCAGAGTTCACACAAGTGACGCCATACATGCCTGAGTCTTCGGCCCTCTCTCCTTTTCTCAATGTCCTTTGTCACACTCTGCCATCCTTCCTGACTTGGGAAACTCTGTCTGGTTCCACTTTCTCTCAGAACTAAAGCAGGGTACCCACCTCCCAGGGAGGCTCATTCCCTCTCTCTGCCACTCTCTGCTTTTTCCAGAGGCTTCCTGGGACCCACTGTGGGGCAAGTGGGGAGAAAAGCAGAAATGCAGACTGTTTGCCTCAGAGAATTTGCTGGGGTTGGAAATGATAGGTTAGATAATAACAGGACACATGTACGCTGGAGAGTGTAATCAAAGAGCTCAGAGCCAAAGAGAGGTAAACCTTGGGATCTGGGTCTCCATTAAACTGGAGAATAGCATCCTGGGATGGAGGAAACATTGGAGAACATCTGGTCCAACCCCTCATTTTGGAAGTGGGGACACTGAGGCCAAGAGAGGCGAGGCTTGCACACATAACACTGTGATTGCTTCATTCAATACTAGAAAAGCCTGTAGCCTAGGCTGTCACCAGAAAATCATTTAAAATAATAATGATGACAATGATGATGATGACAAATACTTACATTGGAGGGCCAACCGAATTCCTAGTGCTTTGCTTTACATATCACCACGTGGGTTTCACAGCTGGTCAAGATATATCTAGGCCTGACCTTTCCAGTCAGGGTTAAGTCTGCCTTGCATGGATGCTTAGAAGTCCCTTCTGCCTTGGTGTCTTGCAGAAGTCCAGCTTTACTGCAACCTCTTAGGGTGGGTAGCTCCGAAGGAGCGGCGGCAAGGCGCAATGAACGAGTCCAGACACTCTCTCTCTGAAGCTTTGGAGGCCCAGTCAGGAGTCTCTTTTCTCTCCCACTGACTGAACTACTACAGCAAAATTTCCTTTATTTTTAAAAGGTTTCTTTTTACAATCAGTAGAGACAACTACAAATCATGAACAGCCCTAAAAGGTTGACATACAAGAGTACTTTAATTTTCACCTAGGCTTAAACAAATGGATGCTATGATAAGGAGGTTTGCTAATCTACCTATTAGCCAGGAAACAGTATTAAACTACAAAACTCTAGGTCCTAGTTAATGGCTAAACATATACTTTCAAAGTCTTAAATCTCTCTGAGTTAAAGATGTATGCAGAGGTTGCTCTTTGTCCTTTTGAGATTTCACGTAGGCAAAGACATTCTTAATCATTAGCCACATTTGTTAGAGCTTAGATGTTTGGCTACCTATCAGGCGACAGGTTCTATTTACATTTTTCTGAGATGTGAATCTATTGCTTTGTTTAACCTTTTAGTAAAATCTATTTTCAGCTAAAAGCTTCCTAACTTTCCTAGTAATAAAACATTCTTGCTCAGTAGTAAATTTCTGGCTTTGGAAAGAACTGTATAAGACATTTCTTAGTAAATGGTTTCTCTAGCAATTAGCAGTTGCTTCTGCTTCTAGTGTTCAGGTTGCTGGTTTGCTAAATGACTTAATCCCTTTCCTTAACCCTTTTAGGTGGGGGAACAGGCCTTTGTTTTTCAGAGGTCAATGAGTATTTCCACAGCCACATCATGCAAGCCGTAAGCTAGATTTGGGGTGAACTTCCCCTGGTCGCCTGCCGCTGTGCAGCGGCGTCCTGCCCATATCCGACCCTGCCGAGAAATGGGTGGGGCTTGGTCCTCCACAAACCAGTGCTCATGGATCTGGTGTAGGCTGGCCTGCAACAGTGTCTTATTCTTATTCCTTTCTAGACTCCCTTTTGTCCTTCTCTCCCCATTGGGTCTAGGCATCAGTGAAGCCAGTCTGCCCTGGGTCTTCACCTTCAGAGTGAATGTCTTCTTGTTCTTGCTGATGCGGGTCTCCGCTCATGGAAGAGTTCTGATGCGTCCTTTTGCCAGAAGACCACCTCCTCCCCGAGTGAGGAATTGGGCCACACCCAGGCCATGCAGTAGACAATTTGGGGGTGCCTGGTCCCTCTCCTGAGAAGGCCTCCTGCACCGATAGGGGTGGCCCTTACTTGGCAACCATGTTTGCGTTATAACCCCCATCCACCCCAAACACAGTTGACAGCATTAGAAGTCACCAGAACCAATCTGGACTATCAGAATTTAGAATTAGAGTTTGGGACGTAACAATTTTGAATAATTAACTAGGCCTGTGAGGACTGGTCATCTCTGAAGGCGAAGGCCACCATTCTGAAGTGGGCATCGCCCACAAAGAAAGCCAGCGTGAGCCTCACTAAATGCCTAAGTGGGTGTGGAGAAACTCTGAGTGGAGAAGGCTGGGCTGGCCAGGGGAGACTTCTGGATCCGTGGGGGTTTTCTGGGTTGCAGACGTCTCCTGGAGCTAGCTTCGGAAAGGATAAGTATTTATTGAGCATCGAATGCCTTATAGCAAGTTCCCAGAAGCAGAGGACAAGACAGAAATTTTGTGCCAAGGAATAACTACGGAGTGCTCTGGGGAGAGCCTGGAACACCCCCGGAACCCTAGGGCATGGATGCAGCAGGGCCTCAGGGTCAGACCAGAAGCAGGACCTGCGTCCTAAAGGAAACCCAGAAGGTACTCTCACCCCATCTTTCTCCACTGCCCATCTTATTATTGCTCTGTCTCACATCAGACAAGCACTTCTGACTTTATCAGCAGGGAGCTGAAATCTCTCTGTGACCTACAGGCTAACTCAGGTCAGAGGCCTGCCTTTTATCCAACTGACTCTAGCCAGAGGGGGAGGGTCACACGGCACAGACCTGGCTGCTCCTACGGGAACTTATGGAATTTACGGACAGAGAGAAAAGGGGAGGGGATGCCGGGCAAAGAAGACAGCTTCACTGTGCAGAAGGAGCAGTTGGCCTTGAAAGGAAGGAAAGCAGAAAAACGGAGGTGAAGAATGGGATGGCATCTTCTGCTAAGGACACAGAACAAGCAAAGGTGTGCAAGTTGGAGGAAAGTAAGCCCGGAAGAAGGGAAGGAGCCCATCATTGGCTCTGCCTGGGTCCCTTCAGTGGTGTGCTAGAACCAATTGCAAAAGCTACTTATTAAATTTCCGGGATTTTTTCTTTCCTTCCTTCTTTTTTCCTTTTAATTGTTGTTCAAGTGCAGTTGTCTCCATCTTCCCGCCACCGCTTTCCCCTGCCCCGCCCACCCCCACCTCCTACCTTCAATCCTACCCCCCTTTGGCTTTGCCCATGGGTCTTTTATACATATTCCTTTCAGGAATTGTGAGAGCTAGCTGTTGAACACAGCCTTCAATAAAAATTAATTTACAGGAACTCATAATTAAATAAATTATTTTTAAAAAGCTAATACCGCCTCAAGATTATCTCCTAATTAGTTTTACTATACTGTTATCTATGCCCTTAAGGTTATTTTAGCTGTTTATCTATATAGTAGAAATATCATACAATGGCGTGCTACTGCACATCACTTGCCAATGCCACTCTCAGTAACATCACACCGGTAACCTGAAATCAGCCGTGGGGGGAGTATTTATGCCACAGAAATCAGCAAAGACTACAGATCAGGGCTTCCCTTCTCCCTGCCCCTCCCCCACCCCCAGCCTGTTGTTTAACATCTACCAGCACACCAGTACCCAATCCCCTGGGGTCCCCATGCATCCGTTTGCATGGCGGTCGCCTGTGTACGGGTGTCTCTCCCTCACTGGCTGGGAGCTCGGAAGAAGGAGAAAGTGTGTTTGCTTGATTTTCTAATACATCCCCAGTGTCAAATAGTGCCTAACACAGAATGGATGCTCAGGAAATTTTTATTGAATTAATCAGTAAACGAGGGGAATGGGAGCTGAGTTTAATCAGATAATGTGAGTTGGAACGCATCAGAAGGACTCAGGAGAGGGCTGTGCTCTGAATTCCAAGAGCTGCCAATCCTAACGTCTTCTGACTCCCTGGGCAGGAATGTGTTTGTCCCATTATTTTAATGAGAACTTAGAAGTATGGGTTCCATACAATCACTGTCAGCTCGGCCATAAAACCCACGGTTGGTAAATTTCCACACAGCTGGATTCTTAGCAGGCACGATGCCACAGCTGTGCCCCGTAACACACGCCCGTCAGACGCCGGGCAGCGTGAGCCTGAGGGAACTGGCAAAAGCACCCAGACCCCTTTCTTTCTCTGCCAGGCTTGTCCCTGCCGGCCACAGCTCCATGCCGCTGGCCCTGTGATAGCGGCACTCATCGTAATAACAACCAAAATGGTAATGATAATGACCACTTTTTAAGCACTTATTATATGCTGGCTGCATTATTATTGCGATTAAGCCTTCAGGTTAGGTATAATCTTCAATATTTCAAATAAATAAACAGGCTCAGAAAAGATAAGTAACCTGCTTAAGCCTCCAGATCTGGCTGAGCTATAAACTGGGACTTGAACATGGGTCTGTTGCCAAAGCCCAGCGCCTCTCAGCAGGAAAAGCGAAAGAGAGTTGAGAGGAAGGTAAGGCCTCTTCCGCGCCTCCCACTCAGGGTCAGGAATTACCTAATTTCATGTTGACAGTGTTAGGGTCTGAGGTTAGTCCCTTCCCTCTACACTTCATGTACTGATTTATGGCAGGCCACTGTTTCTTTATATGGGAGCTATTTGGAGTCGTTTAAGAAATGAAGACCTATTTTAAGAAAGATTATAAACTCCTGGCTGTAGAAATCAAAAGTTATTCATAAAACCCCTTAAACACATGCCAAAAACAATTTTGAGACAGTGCTATTTTTGTATTCTTTTATACTGTACCCACAAAAGAAGTTCATGTTTTCTGTCTTTTCCCTACTTATTGTTTACTCACTGCTTTTCTGAGCACCAGCTACGTGCAAGCCCTGTGCTTGGGGCTAAGGGCATGCAAATGAATCGGCCACAGACTCCATCTTTGCAGGGCCTGTGGCCAAGGAAACAGACCTTTACAGTGGGGTGTTATGGGAACTAAGATAGAGGAAGCTGTGGTGGGGATGGGATGAGAGGCTGGGGGCACAGTCAGAGTCCAAGGAGACTGCAAAGGAGGGGACAAGCAGGGCCCTGGAGGATACCCCTCTGTGCCTCATTTTCTTGATCTGATTATTGTGTCCATCTCAGAGTTGTGGGAAAATGGAATTGTTCCTGTCACTTGCTTGCTGCAAAGAGTGGGGCATAGAAAGGGCTCTGTAAACTGTAGCTGGTGTCATTACGGAAATGCTGTAGGTAAAGGCACAGAGGTGTTAAGATGAGTGAGCATGTCCCGGAGTCTGGAATGCAGGGTACACGGACTGAGTCATGGAAGATGAAACCAGACAGCAAGAGGATTTCAGGACGGCAAGAGGGCAATAGGATTTATGGGGGCCTCCTCCAAGCCTTATCTCCTTCAAATCTGACAATAAATTCCTCAGGTTGAACAACTCTCACTCCCACCGATGGAGAAACTGAGGCTCAGCAAGGTAAAGTCACTGGCTTACATAGCACAGCTGGGAAATGGCAGAGCTGAGAACCCAGATTTCACTCCAAAGCCACTGTCTCCCACGTGGGGCTGAGAACATGTCAGACTGGAGGGATGGGGTTGGGGTGGAAGCTGTCGAAGGCTCTCCTGCAGGAGACTGACGCTGTTGGAGCCGGATCAAGAAGTTTCTGCTAAGGGGCACAGGGACCCGCTGGCCTTCTCGCAGCCTGGGCCTGCTGGGGATTTAGCAGGGAGAGCTAGCTTTTGTTCCGGATGAATCAGCCCAGCTGTTTCTGAAAGCCTCACCCCACTCTTCTGGGCTCAGTGGACCAGAAGGCATTCAGCTGTCCCTGAAGGTCACCAGTGGAGTGGGAGGGGCCAGTGCTTGTACATTGGACCGCAGCGTTTACAGAGCTATATTATAGCAACGCGGAACAATGGGCTTTTCAAAAGTTAATCTCCCTTCTCCACTTTCCTCCTCTTGTACTTTGCTCCTCCTCCTTTCCCTTCTCCCAAGTCTTTTGGCTCCCTTTTTCTTTTCTTCCCTCTTCCTCTCCCCCGTTTCTCAGCATTGTTTCAGCGGTGGCAGCATTTTGCTGGAGTCTAAATATCCTCGCCCGAGGAATCAGGACCTCCCAGTCTACTCCCTACCCGCCTCTTTCTTACAGGATGATCTTGGGCAAGTCACACTCCTCTCAGCCTTCATTGTCTCATCTGCAAAGTGGGACAACAGAAGTAATGATTTCTAAGACAGGTTATGCCTGGTTCATAAAACCAGGAGTTTTTCCAGTCCCTGGCTCTACTGCACTGGGCTCGGCTTACATATCCTGGCCCAAGGAGAGCCAGAGGGAACCTGCCTATAAGGTCTAGTAAACTGTCCTTCAAAACACTTGACTTTAAGTCAAGTCACTCTAGGTTGTCTTATTTTACATCTGTAATGTATAAGAATGTCTTCAAAAACTCATAGTGCAAACGCTATCACTTTGAGTCTATTTGTTCTCAAATCAAACCACCGGCTTGAGAAACCCAATGTCCGATTAAGAGAAGCGTGATATTTTCTAGGTGGAGCTTTCTCCTTCTCCTGAAGGCTCCCTCACTCAGGGGCTGATGCAGCTCCAGCAGGGGGTCACTCCGCACCCACACCAGGCAGGCAATCTGGAGTGTTGCTTTCTCCCTGTGCGCCAGTCTTGTTGTTTTGACCCCCACCTCAGACAGATGACCCTACAGGCCCAGCCCCTGGGCAGGTGCCAGGTGTCTCCGGAGCTGTCCAGCAGCCTCACTGCTTGGCCCAGACCCTGCACTCAGTTTCTCACACAGTCGCTCTCCAAGTTCCAGCCTGCCAGAAGCTCTGTATCAAAATGTGTCTGTATATAAACCCTTATGGACTCCAAACCTCCCCCATTTTTGTCTCCTGGCGCCCTATGTGACCCCCTGCAGGGACAAGGGAGCAACCTTTAGGTAGTTACAGGTGAGTTACTGCAAAAGGACATTTAATTTCATCTTTTCCTAGAGTAAAAAAAGAAAAAGTTCAATCTTCAGCGGGCAACCTGTCACCCCCTCTGTTAAAGTATACAACTTAATCATGGCATGAAATCACTGATACAGTCTGGTTTTAAGGGACCATGGAAAGCTCTGGGAACCTTCTGTGCCAAGGCCAGGGGTTGGTGAGCTCCCTGCTTTATCACCAGTCAGACAAATGCCAAGCTTCTTTAGCCTGGCCTTCATGGCCACACATGATTTGGACTTGCTTTGTCTCTCCAGTTTCACCGTGTCCTACCTGAACCCTATACCCCTCTGACCCCCCAGCAGATCCTGCTTTCTGTCACCCTGACACCTCCAAACCTTTGCATCCCAGTTCTGTCTCTTAGGATTGCCCACCTTAACCTATTTAACTCTTCCTTACCTTTGCAGACTCAGTTTTCGGGGCACCTCCTTGGCAAAGCGTCCCCTGCCTCCTCCAGAGTCTCCAGAGCATGTCATGTTAGCTGCCCCTCCATGCTCCCAAAGTCCCCTTCGATGACTCCATCCATAGCACTTCCTGGACCATCCTCCCCAAATAGGTTCCCCTGTCCTCTTATTCTTCATCCCAGAATCCTGTTAATTCCTGTATAAATGGTGGTATTTGTAATGATTTAGTTACCGGTTGTTTCCTGTCTCCCCACTAGCCTGTGGGATCCCTGAGGGCAGGGCCAGATACCTGCTTCTCTACTGCCTGTGAAGGTGCCCAGCACAGCACCCTGGACAGAGCAGACCCGCAACACGCACGTCTCGAACTGAAATGGCACTTTATCACGCTGTGTTAGAGTCATCATTGTTTCTAGCTCTACCAGCAAACCCCTTGTGCCCAGCACAGAACTCGGCACACAGAGGAGACTAGCCAATGTGGAATAAGTGCATACATAAACGAATTAAATGAACAAAGAACTAACATGAAGGCACGGTGAACAAATGACCACATAAAGGGATCCCAAATAACCTTTCTGAAACAACCAGTTAATAGCTGTTACTTTCACTGTTTGAAATAAGTATAAGTCTCCCTGTCTTGCTTCTGTTCACTTGTACTGCTGAAGAAAAATTAATAATGGAGTTGGTCAAGGCTAACCTTTAAAAAACAATCACCACAGAAATCTAATGACGGGAGTAGCCTTTTAATGAATAGGCAAGACATCGATATCAATTTACATTAATTAGTAAGGCTAAGATACCCTCTCAAAATGTCTGCTTCCTTAACCTTCTAGATTTGTATCAAATATCGCCTCTTGGTGTTTCCGAGTTTCATATTTTGAAAAAGTTTGAGTCACTGTAGCAACACTGAACCGTGTGTGTGTGTGTGTGTGTGTGTGTGTGTAAAAGGGAAACTACTGTTTCTTTTCTACTACTCATACAAAACTTCACTGCTGACATCAAATATATGGGTATTTTTTTTCCCACACCAACCAATTATGTGACACCAGTGGGCGACCTACAATTCAGTTCAATGCTAACACTCTCTACCTGGAAATAGCATCAGATCCCACATGTCAAGGGCTCTGTCCCACAAGATTGTCCCCACTGCCCCTTCAGATGCCCATCGCAAGTCCAGGCCTCCAGCACGTCTGACCGACGAGCTATAAATCAAGGGTTCCCATGACCCCTTCTCGGGTTTCCTCACTTGCTAGAATGACTCACAGAACTCGGGAAAACTATTTACTTACTAGGGCACCAGTTTATGACGAAGGAGAGAACTCAGGGACAGCCAGTGGGAAGAGGTGCATCAGGCAAGGTGTGGAGGGAGGGGCATGGAGCTTCCTCGCCTCTCTGGGCGTGCCACGTCCGTGTGCTCGGCAACCCAGAAGCTCTCTGAGCCCCGTGGGTCAGGGATTTTTATGGAGGCCTCATCACATAGGCATGATCAATGATTAACGCAATCGCCAGCTCTTCTCCCCTTCCCCGAGGATGGGGGAGGGGGGCTGAAAGTTCCAAGCTTCTAATCACGGCTTGGTCGCTTGGTCTTCCGGTGAACAGACCCCGCCCTGCAGCTAACTAGGAATCCATCAAGACGGTCTTCATCAGAACAATAAATGCTCTTGTCGCCCAAGAAATTCCAAGGAATTCGGGAGCTCTGTGTCAGGAACAGGGGTCAAAGACCCACTATTAGAACAAAAGATGTTTCTTTTATCGCTGAGGAAATGACGCAGGTTTTAGGAGCTCTCGCCAGAAGCTGGGATGAAAACCAAAATACCACAGTGTCTGTTCCATAGTAGATACATATTTAAATGCTCATGGTATTAAAAACACAGTAACCACTTAAGTATCTTCAGTATTGTCTTTAGCGCTAAATAAAGTAACCACACTTGCCCAACTTCCTCAAGTCAGAGCCTAGCACCTGATAGAAGACGGACAACAATCAGAAACTTTAAACACAGGACTGCCCTAGAATATTCTGGATGGGTAGACAGCACACCCACAAGTATTTTAATTTTTACGTAGTTTGTGATAATCATATTTAAATAATTATACACCGTTTTTCTCTCTCATTATATTACTTAGCAAACATTTCTCCAGGTTGCAATAACCTCTTTACATTTCCTCCCAAAAAAGCCATCGCCCTCCTGAGCCGCAGTTTTCTCACCTGTAATCACTTCATGTCTGGTGACACTTGCCCCAGAGCTCGTGGGAGAAGGCATTCTAGTGAATTGGGGAGTGCAGGCTCTGGGGTCACACACCCCTCTGTGGAACCCTGGCTCTGCCACTTCTTCATTCATTATGTTGCCTTTGGCAAGTTACTTGTCACCTTTGATCCTCGGTTTTCTCATCTGTAAATTAAAAATAATATTGTCTTATGCAGAGAGTTGCATATGGATTAAATGGGATTTTTTTAAATGAATGTGTAATATTTATTCCAGTGCTGGACACACAGCAGCTCTTAATAAACAGTGGCTGATATTATTACTGTTGTTATTCTTCACTTTTCCGTTGAGTTCATATATCATCATCACTTAACCCTTACCAAATGGCTTCCCATCCCGTACTCTCACAGGTAATTCTACAATGCGCATTCGCAGGCATACAGCTTTTTCTTCCCCCCAAATTCTCCCTTTAGATTAAACTTTTAGGACGAACCAGCGCGACCACACAGTCTTTTGCTCTCTCTGCCTGGTGAGCTCCTGATTCTTGCAGAGCCTCACCTTCAGAGAGCGTGCCTGACCCCAAAGAGAGTGGCTCTCCCAGCCCCTTTTTACCTAAAACGCCCCTCCCTTATAGGTTCTCCTAGGTCCCCTCCCTCTAATCCAACTTGCACAGGGCCCCAGAAGGGTGTTTCTAGAAACACATGTTCTCTGTGGGAAAACAGTCTCACACTGACAAGCAAGACTGTAATTTGGTACAAAGATAAGTAATCAAAATACTTGTCATTCTCTTTGATCCAGCAATTCCACTTCCAGGAATTTTTTCTACAGATGTACTCAAAAAGGTGCAAAATGGAATATCTAAGATTATTAGGGCAGCATTGCTTATAGTAGTAAAAAATGGGAAATCACATAAATGTTCATCAATTGGGGATTATTTAAATAAATTACGTAACATGCACACACTGAATACTGCAGACAGGTAAAACTCTTTACGTAGTAAGATGGGGCATTCCCAAGCTATATCTCTATTTTCCATTGAAAAAACCAAGGTACAAAAAAATGTGTATGGCATGTCAGCATGTGTGAAGAATAAAAAATAACAGAAAGAAGAGATATACATATGTGCTTGTACTTGTGTAAAGCACTTTGGAAGGATACATAAGAAACTCGTGCCCTGGCTGGTGTGGCTCAGTGGATTGAGCACTGGCCTACAAACTGAAAGGTCGAAGGTTTAATTCCCAGTCATGGCACATGCCTGGGTTGCAGGCCAATGTTTCTCTCCCTCTCTTTCTCCTTCTCTTCCCCTCTCTCTCAAAATAAATAAATAAAAATCTAAAAAAAAAAGAAACTGGTAATATCGGTCGCCTGTGGGGAGAGTACTGGTGGCTGGTAGAAAGGGACAGAAAGGAGATTTTTCTGGGTACACCCTTTGCTGCCTTTGCATTTTAAACCATGTGACTGCATTACGTATTCAAAATAATAACAATAACAAACAGAAAACACGCTTGTGGAGACACCAAAATATTGCGATGAGTGCTTGTTGCTAAAGGGATGGCAGGTGAGTCCATCTTCTGGAGAAAACTGCTCCTGTGTTAGGGAAGAAAATGTTCTAAGGCCCTTTTGGTTGTGCAAAGCCAAAGCCTGGAGCCCAGTCCAGAGGGGAAAGGTTCAAATCGTCGGGAAGCAAAGGATGATCTCTTCAGGTGAAAAGGTAGTTCTGATTTTAAGTAATTCTTCATCTCCTTGGAGGTGGACCTGAGAGAAAGAAGTTGGGGGCATTGGAAAGTAGGCAGAGAGAAAAGGAAAAAGAAGGAACTAAATAAGAATAAGAAACAAGAATGGGCCTCTGGCACTGAGAAGCTCTCCATAAAGGTGCAGGGCTGAAAGCTTTTAGAGTAAGTGACTGTTGGGGGAGGAAGCCAAATCTTGCTGGGATACGTGTGGCAGGACATGAAGCCTCGGGCCGTTTTCATACAGAAACAGTTTGAAGTTGCCTGCCTTTTCTTTCCGACCTACCACAATTGTTCTTCCTCACTTACTCATTTTGAATGTTGAGCCCTCCCTACCCTTAAGAAAAGGGAAACCTATTCTTTTTTGGTTTGTTTGTATTAATTGCTGATGAACCAGGCTCTAGATTTAATAGATCAACAGTTTTCTGCTAAAGATCTAGAGAAGAACAAAGAAACTGGAAGCGAGAGAGAAGGAAGTACTGCGGAGGGGGCCAGAAAAAGGGAAAGATTTTCTTAAAAGTATAAGGAGGTCAGAGAATAGGAAGAGGAGAGGGAAGTGACAAGGACCCCACTGGCTTGGGAGTTAGTCTGGGGCAGTTTACCAAAAAGAAAGAAGACATGAAGCCCAATTGAGCCAGGTGAATGGAACTTGCAAAGAAGGCTTCAAGGGACATTGTTTGAACAAGGGGACCGGGCAAGAATTATGTTATTGTCACAGATCTTTCAGCCATGACCAGAGAGAGAACCTTCTGTTGCCTGCACCAAACTTTCCCATATACATTGTTCCTCTGTGGGCAGCTGGTGAATAGGTCCCTTCGTTAGCACTGGATGCCTGCCCAGCTGGACAGATGCCCATCCGTACCATAGAACTTCAACGTGAACCTGCTCCACTACTCCAGGTGACATAATGCCCTAGGACAGAACCTATAAGCCCAAAGCAAGGGAATGGGGCCCTGGACCCAGGGGAGCGGTGATAAGAACGCTCTGGGCATCTGTACTGGTGGAGGAAAGGGAATGAGTCACGTAGGAGACAACCTGAACAAGCTCAAACCCTCACAGTGGTTAATGACACTGCTGTTATGCATAGACAGGGACAATCTGGGTGGCAGTGTCTGGCAAATCTGACAACGTGACTTGCCTGCTCAAAACCTTCTAAGGGCTACTCTCCACTTCTAGGGTAAATGCCACAATTTTCACACGGAAGCCCAGCTCAAGTTCATTGATTTTCAGTTCAGCCCCTTATCTGTCTGGATACTATACTTCCATCAGCACTTAGGGTCTGTGGGACTGACTCCCTGGCACCATTCACAGAGTCTGTCACACAGTGGACACTAAATAAATATTTGTCAAATAAATGCTCCCACTTTAGAATTTTCCAAATAATGCTTTGTTTGTCTTTGTCCACACCCATCTGCCCACTCTCCCCCTCCCATAGGTTGTGTGCTCTGGATGGTACAGACTGGATGTTATATCTCCATTTCCCTATTACCTACTGGCACTGGAAATTGTTTCAGTAAATGTTTGGAGGAGAACTGATTAATTTGCCTTCTATTTACTTTTGAATAGTGATTTTAAAATAATAGCAAATGTCATCAGCTGTGTGTGTTATCCTTCCATTTAAAAATTTTAAAAAAACCCAAAAATTAAGAAGCAAAAAAGGGAAGTATTTAGAGAGTAAATTGCACAAACACAAAGGCACTTCTGGAAGATGCAATCACTGGTGTGTGAGTTTTGTAACAGTATCTGTTGACAAAAGTACTAACGTTCCTTGGGCGCAGCAACACCGGCCAGAGCTAGTGAAAGCAAAAGGGACCCCAAGGGTAGACACATCCTGGCCTCAGGCTCAAGGGGGATCAGCGCTGTGGGGAACACACACGGCTCTCTTTACTTCTTTCAGCTGTTTCGCTAACATACACTTCATTATCCCCTCTCACTAAAAAGCAGCTTTCTTTACTTCTCAGAAAACCACCATCTGAACTTGAACCATCAGCCAACATCTGGGAGTTTCCAATTCCCTCCCAGGGAGCCATATTCTTTGACCCAGTTTCAAGACCCCAGAGAAGGACTCTGACTGGCCCAGCTTGTTCACGTGCCCGTCTGCTCCAATCACAGGAGACCAGAGTGGAAAGTCCCCAGGCATGACTATTTTCCA
The DNA here is from genome assembly GCA_004026765.1 of Micronycteris hirsuta. Classification (NCBI taxonomy): domain Eukaryota; kingdom Metazoa; phylum Chordata; class Mammalia; order Chiroptera; family Phyllostomidae; genus Micronycteris; species Micronycteris hirsuta. The sequence goes on along the minus strand of PVJI01008275.1, from coordinate 9,529 downwards.
CCAGGGCCATGATGCAGGAACCAGGCACCAAAGAACAGGGGCTGGGAAGAACAAGCAATTACAGCTCACTGCAATCAGGAAGAAGGAGAACGAAGGTTGAGGAAGTAGCTTCAGAGAGAGATAGTATAAATATAAGTATATCCTCTGAAAAGAATGGATGATAAGGTCACATTATTTGTGAAGCAATTAAAATGTCAGGAGCCATTTCAGAGTCATCCCCCACTCTCCTGTGCATCACCCTGCAGGTCTTATCAATCCTATCTCTTAAATCGTCGTGAAATAGCGGCTCCCTCACCTTCTCCATTGCCTCAGATGCTACCTTATCATCTTTGGGCTGGACTGTTGCAACTGTTCTCTTAACTGGGCTCAGTGCTTCCAGTCTAACCTCATTCTAAGTATCCACCACCAGATGGCCTCCAAATGATGTCTCTTACAAATGTAATCCCACCGTGTTCCTACCTAAAACTCCTTAACAGCCCCCATCACCTTCCAAGCTTCTTACAACCGCCTTTAAGGCTCTCTTTGATCTCGCACCAGCTTCCTCTGCTCTCTTTCCTAGAAACCAGGACTTCCCTCCTACCCTTCCTACTAGCAGGTTATCCTTTCGTGTCTTCCCAAGCATTTGCTCTCCGTTTCCTCCACCTGGGACGCCCTTCCCTCTTCCATCAGCCATCTGATGATGCTACTTACCCTTCAAGGTCCAGTCGGATATCCTCCCTCCCTCTGTGGCACCTCCCACATTGTGTCCATTTTTGGCTGTGGGTGCATGTGTCTCTCCTGCTGTATTCTTTCATAATAGTAACCACATCTCATTAATCTTTAATCCCCAGTCCCAAGCCTAGGGTCTGACCACAGTAGGAATCCACAAATGCTTGAGGGAGGATGTAAGGAGGAAGAGAGTGTACAAAGGAAGGAGCAGGAGAAAAAAAAAGAAGAAGAAAGGGAAAGGAAAGAGAAGGGAAGAGGAAGGGAGGGAGGAAGGGAGAGAGAGAGGATAGATGGATGAATTAAGGAAAGACCAAGGGTTCTAAGTTGTAATATTTGTTTTCTCCACTATTTATCACTGACTAACTTAGGTTGTGGCCCTTCTCTGAGGCTCAGTCTCCTTTGTAGAACTGCATCTGTCCTACCCAACTCACAGGCTTACTGGAGATCAAATAAAGGAAAGAATATGGAGGCACTATGTTCGCTTCCATGAAACTATTAGTTATCATGAGTTGGCCATTGCGTAGCATTTATTCTCCTGACTAACTGAAGACTGCAGTCTTAGTGGACCCCCTTCTCGGCCAGAACTCCCTAGTGGTATGGGGGGCAGGGGGCAGGGGGCAGAGCTGGGGGCAGGGCTGGGGGCCTGAGGCAGCTTTAGTTATGTGTTATCAGCGACTCATTACCGGAACCCTGTGAGTGAGTTGGGGCTGACTTTGGGGTTCATTAGGATCACAGTGTAACAAGTGAGTATACTTAGTGACGTTATTTTATTTTGGATACGTTTGTACTCTTTTTGAATCTTGGGTGCCCCTCTTCTCCCGACTTAGATGAATAATGAGAAATATCCATAAACAGGACTATATTAATGATTTAAATTCAAATAAAAATTTTTCTACTCACTTCTCTCTTAATCTTTTGGATCAGTTTAATTGAAAAGCGACTTGAGCCTGACATTGCAATGGGACATGGTGAAAAACCGCTTCAGTTTATAACTACTTATCTGTGTGAATTAGGATTTTCTCAAACCTGTGTAACCAAAATAGAAGGCAGAGGGAAATGAGAGGCTGCACAGATGGAGGGCTACAGTTGCCATGTTGCACTTGTCTGGTAGACCAGGTGGGGCCTGTGCTAGACCTGCTGGCCTGGTAAGAAATAGAACAATGTGGGACAAATGTGGGGCCACAGTGCAGCAAGGGGTCCCTTACCAAATGGGAGTAAATGGATCCTTGAGTGCCGGCCCAGGTTTTCTGCCAGTGCCTTGGCCTGAGCACCTCTGGTCTGGCTGGTGCCTGACTGCCCAGGTTGACTGCACTGACCAGCAAAGCTGAGCCTGCCCCTGTGAAAGCTCAGGGGCAGCAAGGAGCTGCATCCCCTCACTCATGTCCTGTCTCATGTACGTCTTCTGCACTGCTTGTTTGCTTTCCCTACTCAACCAATAAAACCTGGCTACGTCATTGTTCTCCCCAGTCTCTGTACCCACTCTAAACTTCACGATCTGACCTGAGTCAACGAGATAATGCAGATGTTTGAAATTGATGTTGGACGGAACCAATTAGTCTTCTAGTGATGGCATCTGGATTGCTTCCGATCCCTAGTGATTACAAACAGAGCTGCACTGCATAGCTTTGCAAGTACAGCTTTTCACGTTTTGCCACTGCATCCCTGTGATGGATTTCTAGAAGCGGGATTGCTGCATTACTGCACACCTATCAGAATGACTAAAACAGAGAAAAAAATGACAATACCAAATGCTGATGAGGATGTAGAGCAACTGGAACTCTCAAACATTACTAGTGGAAAAGCAAAATGGTACAACCACTTTGAAGACAGTTTGGCAGCCCCTTATAATGTTTAACATATATTTACAGTATAACCCAACCATCTCTTTCCTATATATTTATTCAAGAAAATGAAAACATATACTCACACAAACATTGTTTGTATCCGAACATTTATAAAGGCTTAATCAATAATTTCCAATCATTGGAAACAACTCAAGGGTCCTTCATCTGATGGACAAACTGTGACACATTTCTACAATCGAATACCACCCAGCAATGAAAAAGAACAAACTTCCAGTACACTACGATATGGATGAATTTCAAATGTATTATTCTAAGAGAAAGAAGCCCCCCCCCCCCAAAAAAAGAAGCCATATTTAAAAAGCTACACTCTCCCTAATCTCTCCCTAATTCTATTTATATGACATTCTCCAAAGGGTAATCCTGTAGGGACAGAGAACACATCAGTGGTTGCCAGAGTCTGAGACAAGAAGATGGTTTTACTTCTAAGGGGCAGCGTGAAGAGATTTCCTGGGGTGATGGAACTATCGGACATCTTGACTGTGGTGGTAATTATTCTACCCTGTGTGTTTGTTGAAACTCATAGAATTGTACATGATAAAGAGTGACTTTTTATGATATGTGAATTATACCTCAATAAACCTAACTTTAAAAAAAGATAAATGCACAGGTAATTCTGCTAATCAGTGCCAAAATTTCCCCCTGTGGTAGGATGATTCATGCCCCCCCCCCCCCGCCATATATCCAGATCCTAATTCCTGGATGTTATTTTATATGGCAAAAGGGATTTTGCAGGTGTGATTAAATTAAGAATCATGAGAGAGAGAGTATCCTGGATTACCCAGACAAACCCTAAATACAATCAAAAGTGTCCTTATAATAGGGAAGCAGACAGAGATTTTACCATGGAAGAGAAGGCCATAAGAAGGCAGAGAACAGAGAGTTTCAAAGATACTATGTTGCTGGTCTTGAAGGTGGAGGAAGGAGCTATGTGCCAAGGAATGCAAGGAATGAAGCTCTAGAACGTGGAAAAGGCAAATAAACAGAATCTCCTCTGGAACCTCCAAAGGGAGTAGGGTACCAGCCCTGCCAACATCCTGAACTTTAAGAGAATAATTTCTGTTGCTTTTAAGCCACCAAGTTTGTGGCACTTTGTCACAATCGGAAACCAATATACCCTCCATAGAGGCTGTCCTGTTTTTGCAGTCCCACCAAAAGTGTAGGTAGAACACGAGGAAAATTTTCCCCAGAGGCCCCAGTGCAGACATGCCCTCGTATCTCATTGGCCAGAATTCTATCACATGGCCACTCACAATCACGCTTCCTCCTACCAGGGGTCTCCAACCTTTTGGCATCTCTGGGCCACGCTAGAAGAAAAGTTGTTTTGGGCCATACATTAAATACACTGTGACATGTAATCACAAAATAATCTCATAATGTTTTAAGCAAATTGATGATTTTGTGTTGGGCTGCATTCATAGCCATGCTGGGCCACGTGCTTGCTGCCCGCGGGCCGTGGGTTGGACACCCCTGTACTTAGCCCTTGCCCTGGGGCTGTCTCATTCTCTCCTGACTCTCATAGCTGTCTGAGCCTACCCATAGCAGGGTTCTGCCCCCAAGGAAGGAGAGGGGCATAGCTTTGGGTTGGCTTCCAGTGGCCAAAAATCTCAAAACTTATTTGCAAAAGAAGAAATTCTTCAGCTGAATACATATTTTATAAGAGTTAAAAACTCCTGGACTACACTCTCTGTGGGGCCATGAGCTGTAGCCTCCCAGGCCAGGGCTTCCCCGTCTGGCTCTGCCCAGCTCTCTCCCCCTTTTTCCAGAGGAGGCAGGCCCAGCTGAGCTGTGGCTGTGAGTCACCAAGGTTAAACAAGGCTCTGTGAGCACACTGGCCAGTCTTCCATATATGTCCCACTTTCAGTACTGACTCAAGTCCTCTTAAGGGACTCTTTTCTCTTCTCCCTGTTTTAGCTTTTCCCTGGCATACTATCCTAAAATTTCATAGCTGCAAAGGCCCTTAGAGGTAATAGTAGCAATAATAATACTAATCATATTAATATATAATAACTATTATTATTATGGTAATTGCAACAGCTACCATTTATTGAGCATTTACTATGTTCCAGGCACTTTGTATGAATCATTACATTTAATCCTCAAGTCTTCTTGGTGGTATTATCTCTCTGTCTGATAGATTTTTTTTTTTAAGATTTTATTTATTTTTAGAGAGAGGAGAAGGGAGGGAGAAACAGCAATGTATGGTTGCTCCTCACGTGGCCCTCACTGGGAACCTGGCCCGCAACCCAGGCATGTGCCCCGATTGAGAATCAGACCGGGACCCTCTGGTTCCCAGCCCGCACTCAATCCAATGAGCTACACCAGCCGGGCTCTGTCTGATAGAATTTTGAAACCCATGAAAAGAAAAGATGACTTGTCCAGGGTAAATGTTGGCACCAGGGTTCAAACTGAGATCTGTAAAGACTCCAAACTTTTAATTTTCAAATTCCATGAAGTCCCAAACCTTTCATTCTACAGATGAGAAAGGAGAACTCAGGGTGAGGCAGGTGGAGTAGAGGCGGTGCTGGGAGGCATAAGCATCTTGCTCGGTTTACATGATCAGTGAGTGGCCAAGCGAATAACTGCCCCTCCAGTGCAACAAGCAGCTCATATGAGATTTTCTCTCTCCTTGGCAGGAATCAAGTAGTTACAAATCATCAGAAACTGAGTTTAATAAGAGAAAAGGTGTATGCCTTTTTGCAAAATGAGTGCGATGAAAACATTGCTCGTCGTGATTGTCTAATTTATCTGGCATCGTTGGGGGGTTTTTTAAAAAGTGTAGTAATAGCCCTGGCTGGTGTGGCTCAGTGGATTGAGTGCTGGCCTGAGAACTAAAGGGTTGCCAGTTCGATTTCCAGTCAGGGCACATGCCTGGGTTGCGGGCCAGGTCCCCAGTAGGGGGCATGAGAGAGGCAACCACAAATTGATGTTTCTCTCCTTCTCTTTCTCCCTCCCTTCCCCTCTCTCTAAAAATAAATAAATAAATAACATCTTTTTTTTAAAAAGTGTAGTTATAGCACAAAGAGTGCCTTACAATTTATAAAACACTTTCAAATCCTTTTGTGTGATTCTGCTTCAGTTCTGTGTAGCAGGAAGGTAAGATTATCCCACTTCGTGGATGAGGAAACTAAGGCCTGAAAAGATTACATTACTTGCCCAAGGTCTCACAGACCATTAAATGGCAGAGCCACAGTCAAAACCAAGGCCCTATCCCTTGGAAGGAAGCTTTTCGGCTATGCGGGCCTGACCTCCAAAGACAGGGACTTTTCCTACAAATTTTAGACTCCCATTTTCAAGTTAAAAAAATCAATTAAGATTTTGTTTGGCAGGGGTGATTTTTTTTTTTTTACTGAGATTTTTGCACTGAATAAATTAATTTAGGGAGAAATTACATCTTTTTAAAAGTATATTTTATTATGTTATTATAGTTGTCGCAATATTTCCACCTTTGCCCCCCTTTGCCTATAGCCCCCTTCCCTACATCAATCCCCCCATTAGTTCATGTCAATGGGTTGTGCATATAAGTTCTTTGACTTCTCCATTTCCTATGCTATTTTTACCATCCCCCTGTCTATTTTGTACCTACCAGTTATGCTTTTTAATCCCTGCACCTTTCTCCCCATTCTCCCCTTTTCCCCTCCCAGCTGATAACCCTCCATGTGATCTCCATACCTATGATTCTGTTCCTGTTCTAGTTGTTTGCTAGTTAGTTAGTTTGTTTTTTTGATTCAGTTGTTGATAGTTGTGAATTTGTTGCCTTTTTAACATTTATAGTTTTGGTCTTCTTTTTCTTAAATAAGTCCCTTTAACGTTTCATGTAATAATAGCTTGGTGATGATGAACTCCTTTGGCTTTATTACATTGTCTGGGAAGCATTTTCTCCTTCCATTGTAAATGATAGTTTTGCTGGATAGAGTGATCTAGGTTGTGGGTCCTTACTTTTCATCACTTTGAATACTTGTTGCTAGTCCCTTCTGGCCTGCAAAATTTCTTTTGAGAAACCAGCTGATTGCCTTACGGGTACTCCTTCGTAGGTAACTCTCTGCTTTTCTCTGGCTGCTTTTAAGATTCTCTCTTTATCTTTAATCTTTGGCGTTTTAATTATGATGTGTCTTGGTGTGTTGCTATTTGGGTCCAACTTGTTTGGGACCCTCTGTGCTTCCTGGACTTGTATGTCTATTTCCTTTGCCAAATTCAGAAAGTTTTATTTCATTATTTTTTCAAATAAGTTTTCCATTTCTTGCACTTCCTCTTTTCCTTCTGGCATCCCAACGATTCAGAAGTCGGCACTTCTGGAGATGTCCCAGAGTCATTTTATTTTCTGATTTCTTTTGAATTCTTGTTCCTTCTTTCTGTTCTGGTTGAATGTTTATTTCTTCTTTATGTTCCAAATCATTGATTTGAATCCCAGCTTCCTAGCCTTCACTGATGGTTCCCTGTAGATTTTTCTTTATTTCACTTAGTGTAACCTTTATTTCTTCCTTTATGTTGTTGCTGTGCTCAATGAGTGCTTTGAGCACCTTGATCACTAGTGTTTTGAACTTGGCATCTGATAGGTTGGCTATCTCCGTTTCATTTAGTTCTTTTTCTGGGGTTTTGTTCTGTTCTTTCATTTGGTCCATATTTCTTTGTCTCCTCAATTTGGCAGCCTCCCTATGTTTGTTTCTGTGTATTAAGTAGAGCTGCTTTGACTCCCTGTAAAAGGCACCTATAAATTGTGTGGGGCAGAGCCTTAGGTAATCACCAGGGCGGGGCAACCCACTTCACTACTTTGTGGCTCTGTTGGGGGACGGGGGCGAGGGCTCAGAGAGGGGACTGTTCTGTTGCCTCGCTTCTGGGGGTTTGCCTTGCACTCGCCCTATTTCCAGTCACTTCACCCACTCCCCATATGTGACTGGCACCCTTCCAGGTGTTGCCCTGGTATTAAATCCCAGAGTGGGTGAGTTTTCATATGTTTTCAGACAGTGCAGGCCCTTTAAGCAAAGTTTCCTGAAAACCCTGCAGTTTCTTCCATTGCCCCAACCCTCACTGGTTTTTACAGCCAGAATTTACAGGGATTTATTTTCCTGGCACTGGAACCCTAGGCTGTGCGGTCTGGCATGGGGCTGGGATCACTCGCTCCCAAGGTATCCCTCTTGATTTTTATCCACCACACGTGAATGTGGAACCACCTGTGTCCATTTCCCCACTGCCACCTCTCCGTGCTACACCACTTCTCCTTGTCTCTCTGCCCCACCTCTGTGTCTCCACCCCTTCTACCCATCTGGATGATTGTGACTTCTTTAAATCCTTGGTTGTCAGACTTCCATACAGTTAGATTTTCTGACAGTAGTGGGTGTTATTTGTTTAGAGATTTAGTTGTAGTTCTTTTTAAAAAGATTTTATCTATTTATTTTTAGAGAGAGGGGAAGGGAGAGAGAGAGAGAAAGAAACATCAATGTGTGATTGTCTCTCGAGTGCCCCCTACTGGGAACCTGGCCCGCAACCCGGGCATGTGCCATGAGTGGGAATCGAACCAGCAACCCTTTGGTTCTCAGGTCAGCACTCAATCCACTGAGCCACACCAACCAGGGCTACTTGTAATTCTTTTTATGGATGCCTTGAGGAGGCAAAGTGTGTCTACCTATGTTTCCATCTTTTTTTAAGATCATTTTTTAAAAAAACATTTATTTATTTATTTATTTTTAGAGAGAGGGGAAGGGAGAAAGAGAGGGAGAGTTACATCAATGTGTGGTTGCCTCTCATGTAGCCCCCACTAGGGACTTAGCCTGCAACCCAGACATATGCCCTGACTGGGAATCTAACTGGTGACCTTTTGGTTCGCAACCCGCACTCAATCCACTGAGTTACACCAGCCAGGGCCCTATATTTCCATCTTGACTGGAAGTCCAGAAATGACATCTTTATATCACAAGTCTTCCCACCCTTCATCCTTTATGCCTCCAGGGAGAATCTGAGACCCTCTGCATTTTTTGCTCAGTTTAATCCTTCACAAATTGCCTTGGTTGCTAATTTGAATAACATCTTCAGTTCTGTTATGCTATTTTTCTATTTGATTATATTGCATTATTTTCATTTCTAGTTAGTAACTTGATACTTGGTTGAACATTCCTGTTGCTTCCAAGAGCCTGTTAGTTAATTTGCTTCAAGTTTCAGGACAAGATTATACCATCTGCAAATATTTAAAAAAAGACAAATCTTGTTCTAATTCCACCATAAGTGCTCTTTCTACCACATGACTGCATTTTTCCACTACTTTCCATTTTCCAGATGATCCCATGATTCCTTTAAGTGCCAAAATATTTAGAAATATAACTGCCTGAGCTGATAATCTTTCTCAAGTGAACTACAATGTGTAGCAAACAGCTATAGTTTTATCTGCACAACACCTCTCCCTCCCATCTTTTGATAGAAGCCCCTCTCTTTCTTTGGAGGAACTACCCCTCCCACACCTCATGAGGTCCCAGCTAAACCACCCATCACTTGATTCCATCCACAGGCCCCTAAACAGGCCCCAACTCCACCACATGCTGACCCAAGGGACTCTTCCAAGAATTTGTGTCTTGAGAGAACGGCAGAGAAGGGCTTAGGAGCAGTGTCATCTAGAAGACAGGCCCTAAGGAGGTGTCCACGAGTTTTTGCCTGGGGTTGCCCTGATTTCTGTGTCTCTCAAAGCCTAATTGTTCAAGTGCTCCTTTGATTCCAGGAACTACCCAATATCCACTCCCCTCCCCCCTACATTCTGTTTGCTTCTGTTACAAATGAGCCAGATATCAGTGCCCAAGAGTGGGATGCAGATAATAGACCCTGTTATCGATGGAACTGTATCCCTCCCCAAAGGTACATTGAAGTACTAATCCCTGAACCCCTCCAAATGTAGACTTATTCGGAAACATGCTCTTTACAGAATTAATTAAGTTAAAATGAGGTCATTAAACTGGGCCTTAATCCAATATGTT